>RXPK01004899.1:0-89334 GCA_004143645.1 Protaetia brevitarsis
TACTATATGGGTTCCATAACAATTGAAATGATCCTACTCTAACTAAATAACTTCCCTATGATTTTTAATAACAAAAATATAATACAGTAGCCTCGCGACCATACGAATATTACTTTTGAAAAATGATAAAAAATGTAAAATGTGATTAGTTCACATAATCACGAGTCTACTGTAAATCAGTCAGCTATCAGTTATTATTAAATGCGCCCATGGAACGACTTTCGTTATCTCCCAGCATTCGCCAAGGACACTGTTTATATATAATATACTTATATAAAATCAATGGCCACGGAGTAAGGGAAAACCATGGCAAAAACCTTACTCTGGGAGGATCTGGGTAGAAGTCCCAGACCTTATTACTGATAGCCACAAATTATCATTATCCTTCTGAGTGCCGAAGAAGCAGCCTCCACGTCTCCTCAAATTCCGACAGCCTTGCCGTTCTCGCGTAGCTGCTCCCTTTTCCACGCATTCAGATGTTGAAC
This sequence comes from Protaetia brevitarsis, assembly GCA_004143645.1. Classification (NCBI taxonomy): domain Eukaryota; kingdom Metazoa; phylum Arthropoda; class Insecta; order Coleoptera; family Scarabaeidae; genus Protaetia; species Protaetia brevitarsis. The sequence goes on from RXPK01004899.1 coordinate 486, forward strand.
AGGAAAGATAATGACCTAAAAAACAAACAAAACAACAGCAGTACCTATTCTAATACTTAATAATAACTTAATCCTAATTATTCTAACCAAGAGTAATTAAATAAATATTTATGTTTAACACCAACTCCGACCACTAAAGAGCATAAAATATTCATTTATAAGCGTGCTACCCTACTAACTATCTAAATATCATGCCGTAGCCTATCTAGTTCTTTAGCAACATTACTAAAAAATTCCCACCATTCGATCCACACTCATTATCTCTAATATCTGTTTCGCGTCGCGGCCAATTTAACCCCCTAGCTAATGCCCTAACCTCCGTACGCGACCGCCACTCATCAGTGAGTGGACATTCAAATAAGACATGCCCTGCTGTATCTACCCCACCACACTCACAAAGCGAATCATTAACCCTACCAATTCTACATAAAAATGATTTAAAATTACCGTGACCTGTTATTAATTCTACCGCCTGATAAGATAAATTAACCCTCATTTCCCTAAAACGTGTAACGCTACCGATAAATTTCCTAGTCCACCTCCCATTTAAGGTATTATCCCACCTACTCTGCCAATCATTATCAAGTTTATCCCTAAACGCCTTTTTAACTACACTAGCCGAAATTAGCCCAAATCTAATAATCAAGCTATCTCCCCTAGATACCGCCTCTTTCGCTAATTGATCCGCCCTCTCATTACCGATTGTACCTACATGAGCCCTAGTCCAAAAAAGTTTTATACCCCCCTCGCGCAACATATCCCAAGTATCTAACAACAAATCGGTCGGATTTTTTAAATTCCAGTTACGCACAACACCTGATTCTAGCTCTCCTTCTGCAACACGAGTGATCACCAAACACTTTTTTACACTAATGTGCTACTGTGCACATACATACATGAAATTCTGTAAATACCAGGAGTTTTGAATAAGATTTACCTTCTATTGTCGGTAACAAAACTATTCTGTTAGTTAGTTAAACCCATAATCCTCTAATTTTGTCCTTTTATTTGGATCTACCATTTTTGACAGCGCTTCTTTCCGTAGTCATCTCGTATGTTTTTTTTTACTGTGTCACATAACTAGAAGTCGTCGAAAAAGAAGCCACGGAAGGGGTGAATGAGTCACCATTACAAAAATCCACATCTCTCTGCCCTTTTTCCTGTAAATATGAAATATGGATAGTTACGGGTTTTTAGTTATAATCATCTAAATATTCTGCTTATTTGTTTTTTAACCACATCCTCGCCTCCATTTCAGCCGCACGAACTTTAAAAACATTCATTCCCCGTTAAATGTATCAGTATGTTCCAAGTCCTTTTCTAGTAATTCTTCTAACGGACGGAATATAACTTCATTTAACTTCGCTGTGTTAACCTGTGTGACCTAAATATCTCGCTGAGTGGTAATTCTAAGAAGTATTCGATTATTAAGAGGAATAATCTCTTTAATGCATATCTAAATATTCTAAATATAAGGAATATTAAAATAAAAGATAGGCAATCACGAATTATTGGTTCCATCTTCAGCTTTATGAATTATTAATGTACAAATATACGATTTTTTTTGAACTACTTGAAATGAAATTACTTGACGGTCAAAAATTGAAAATCGTAAGTAAAATTTATGGAAAGTTCGTTTACTACATTATATTAGTACAGGGTAGTTTATTTAATTAAAGCGTTTATAGAGCGCTAATGTAAATACTGATATTAAATTATCTTTACCTCATCAAGGGAATCCAAGCACAACATTGATTTAATATGTATAATCGAAGCAATAAGCTGTAGCACTATTAACTTAATCACAATATGTTCTCTTCATTTTTGATTAAATACTATAAGCAAAAATAACATACGAAGATGAGTGGAATAAAAAGCTTAATTCCTCCGAGATTCTTTAATTAAATATAGGTGATCGGTTTCGTCCTCAACAGGACATTATCAAATCAGTTAAGAATTAAGTAGTACCTACCTAAAACGATACATGAAAATTGTGATTGATTCAAATACATTAATTCCAGTACCCTTTCATTATAGTGTTCTTATAGGCAGCATTTTGGGGCCCTTACTTTTTATGTTACATATTACTGATATTGCGAATCGTATGGAGGAATGTCCATATTTTTTATATGCTGGAGATCTAACTATTATAGCAGCCTCCAGTAATACAGAAATTGTCTGCCAGCAAGTGCAAATATGCTTCAATAATTTACAAATATAGGCGCATAATAAAAAAAATATTATTAATCACAATAGAACGAAAATTATGCTTATTAAACATAATATCAGTACCCCCTCCATATATTATCTATCATGAACAGTGCTTGCATACTGCAGTTTCTATAAATGACACCTGTGATTGTAATGTTAAATTAGGCATAGTTAATGAAGTTAGATATTTAGGTCTAACTGTTGAATCAATTTTTTTCTTTTGTGGAAAAAACGTATATATATTATACCAAAAGTTACGACATTTTGCATATAGATTATTTTAGCCAGGTATCAGCTGTCACAGTTTGTGCCCACTAAAACAATGTATAATATAGTATATGACTCTCTCGTAGAGTCGACTGTGACTTACGGAATCACTATTTATGGAAGGAATTATTTAATGAACAAACTGAACGATTGATCTAAAAAAAAACGTGAGCATAGTTCAACTAAATAATATTAATTGGTGCCAAAGAACGTGGCATCAAAAATTTACATCGAAATAGACTTATTTCAAAAGCACTATTTGTACATGCATGTGTTGTCAATGAATCGTCCAGATTCAGACCACTCCATCAGGGTCTCAGTTGCTGGAGATGTGCCTATCCCAAGACGGAACAATAAGTATGGTGGATGCTGTTTGCGCGTTTTAGTACCAAACTGTTTTAATGAATTACGAATTAATCTTTGTTCAATAAACAATTTAAATTAACTAAAGAAAGAAATGAAGTTACATCTTAATTCAAAATCATAAGCGTCTTTCCTTTTATATCCTATTTATATTTATTATTTTATATTTTTGGATATTTTACCAATGCTTGCTTGTTTATATATACCCTCAAGTTTATTTTTCCACCGATAAGCAACTTATTTGCTTGGTGGAGTCATTTTCTTTCGTTTACGTTTGTATTATTTGTTTACTTGTTATCTATTACTTCACCTTTTGTATTTTATATATATGTTTCTTTAGAATTTGTTTTGTTCTTGTAAAAAATGTATTTAGTTGGATAAATAAATGAAAGGAATACAAACAAGAATATACAACATTTGTTAAGAAATGTGTGTACAGGGTGAGTTTTTTATCTTGAGACAACGGAATATCTCTAAAACACTGCATCAAATCAAAAAAAGGTCTTAATAAGATTTGTTATAATGTAGGGGGCTCGCTGAATGGTGCCGCACTCGATCTCCCCCTCACCCCCTGGAGTGGGAGGGGAGGGGGGACAACTTTGAAATCTTAAATGGGAACTCCTATTTTGTATTGCAGATTCGGATTCTACGCCGTCAAGTATGTAATTTCTGTTTGAAACTTTTTTTTCGATTCGTAACAGATTACGCTGTAATCGCAAAAAAAACATGATTGTGAACGTGTAGAAAAAAAAACACAAAAAAGAGAAGCAAGCAAACATGATTTTGTGTTTTTTATTTTAACATTAAACAACATTTCAAAGATGTAAATCATTTCAACTCCTTCTTGTAATGTTATATGTATAATTACTCAATAATAAAATTTATTAATAACTTTATTCTAAAGGAATTCCCACTAAAATGATGAGAAAAATAAATAGCAAAAGATGGGAAGGAATTCGAGAAAAGTTTTGATATAGAACAAGACTACATCCAGTTAGTTAATTAATTATTTTAGTGAGAGATAGCATCTGAATGGCTGTATTAATCGTCCCGTCTACAGCGATCACTAGGATCTATTTGAAAAACGACATTTATGAAAGTATATGTTGAATGTCATGTACAGCAACCAGCTCATCAGGCAAAACAAAACTTGGAACATAGGTGCCGTCTCATATTGCAATTGTCTATTTAAAGAGAGATCCTTAGTAATGATTTGTTGTCTTAAAATCTTCAACGACTCTAGATTATTAAGAACATAATCCTTATCTGAAATTTATAAATTTTATGATGAAAGGATGATTATATTCTTTAAAGTCTTCGCTGAATAATGATTCACAACTTGAATACTTGAATTCGGTTTTGAACTTCCTTTCTCTAGGATATCTAGGATATTTTCTCTGATCCTAGAACAAAGTTTAGCTAGCATAATTACAAAACTTTATTGATTTTTTTGGAACTGGGATCAAAGGACACATAGAGTTCAAAACGTTATTTGGCAAATATCTTAAAAATTATAATTGTGCTCTCAACATCGATGAAGACATTAAAATTTTAGACATATTATCTGTTATGTCCTCAATAATCTGGAGTGGCTAAAGATCCTAAGGCACCAAATCATTGATTAATAAAGATCTGTCTTTAAACACAATTCCAGGCGGCACCTATGTTTGAAGTTTTGTTTTGCAAATTATATTTAGAAATTTATGAGATGGATCATGATAAGTACTTAAAGTTAATAACTGTCTGTATCTAGATAATTTTTCGCGTAATTTTCCTATTTTTTTGAAGTACTCGAAGCACTTTCAACTTTAGTAGGCTTTTAAATTTACTTCCAGAGTCAGCGTATCTTTTTTATCTATTTCAAACATTTATATTTTACGGACGTAAGTACAAAATAATTCAATGTAAAGAGCTTGAAAATTTAGGATATGGGATGAAACGCTTAGCGCAGCGATAAGCTTTTAGTTTTTTAATTATAAATTTTTAGTTTCATTTAGGGCATTTCGTAATTCATTAAGTCGTGAAATATCTTATTAATTAATTCTATTTTTTGAGAGTCGTACAAATAACTCCAAACAAATAAGATTATGCAGACATTTTTTTCGCTAAGTACCATGTTTTTCTTATGTTTAATTATCATACTCTTGATATTTCAAGATACAATACCCAATGAAATTAGATGCATATTTCATCTTCATAAATTGTGAAGAAAAAGATACGAATCATTTTCGCAAAGTAAGAAACAGGTTGTTTGATTAATGATAGAACAGGACAAACAAGAGCTTTTCCAGCATTTGCAGTTTTTTACCATGAATGTAATCTTATAATTAACCCTTTCACAACTCCGCTTAGGTAATTTCTCTTTCTCCAAAGAAAACTAAAACAGAATAAATTACGACCTCAAACTTTCCATCTCCAATTGCTTTTGTTTTTACTCTTTTGTCGCAGAGAATCCTGATAATTAACTTTTTTTAGTGCATTAAAAGATAATTAAATTACGCGAGTACTTCAACTGTAAAAACCTAGGTCTGCAGAAGCCCGAAAAAACTTTTATATAAAAAAAATAAATATTTATAAAGTCTATCGATGTTCGTTTTTCTTATCTTCTTTGTTTTTGTTTTCAAAACATTTCTACTGAGGAAAAACTTATGTATCGTTGTTGAGCGAATTTAGCCAGACAAATAAGCTGTCGTACCTGTTCCTTCCGATAAAGCGGGAATGTGTGAAATAGGTACAAACGAACGCTTCTGGAAATTGGTAGACAGGAGGCTTGACGTGCTCGATCAAGTTGCAAATGGATGGATGTCAATTGTTTTCTTTTGTTATATCAAGGAAAAACAAGTTTTTCTTCGTATTTTTTCAGCGTGCTTTTATTATCATCCCCTGTACAGGCTGTCTCACTGTGGACTGGTTCTTTGACCGCAGCTTTATTTTTTATTTTAGAAAAAAGTTCTACAAAAAATTTATAAAAATTAATGCTACATAACCTAAAATGTTTCTGAATATAGAAGGTGCTACGCATACTTACTCCGTTGTTTTAAATACCCTGTATATTATTCCATTTTTATATTCTATGAAAAAAAAATATCATGACTATACCGGGTGTCCAGCCTAAGATGCAACGGTTCATAGCAGATTTATTATTGTTTTTTTGGAAAAATGTTTCAAATAAATGTTGCCTGGAATCATATTCTACACATTTTAAAATTAGTTTCAGTAATGGCGGACTTCCGGTTGTGCTGGAAGTAGATACTAACTTTATTATTTTAAATGGAACACCCTGTATAGTATGTACTTTTGGATTCCTTATTAAATTTAAATAACAATACGTTAGGCATACATTGGGACTAAGTTGTACCGTTTCCGAATTACATGACGTTTTTCGAAAAAAAAATGACATTTGCAATGTCTGCGGTGTTTGGAAATATCTCCAGAAATACGAAAGTTAGAAAGATGCGGTTTTCAGTTTTCGCTTAATCATGAAACAGGACACGTCTTTTATTTTAAAATTGTTGCGTTTAAATTACAAAATTATTAAATACGGCTCTGTAATTTTCGAACTCTAAAATCATGGATAACTTGATTTTTTTAAATTGAATGGTATAGCAATTTTTACATTAAATGAATGTAAATTTAATATTTATTTCGATATTTATACGAGTGTCATTGTGTCTATCTCCAAAGCTTTTGGAGATATTCGCGATTTTTTAGTTTTTCATGATAGATACGTATTGCGAAGCGCCGGCCACCTTCCCCTCGCATTTCACCAGGGTTGGGACTAGGTAGGGTATATCGGAAAGCACGAGTAACGTTATGTTGTAGCTCTCGCATTAATTTTTCTTCTTTTTTAAACTTTCTTCCTTCAAGAATTTTTTCTGCTTCTGTAAAGATCTGTAAAATTTACCAAATAATTCATTTTATTATATATATATTAATTTTTCATTTATTATAGAAGTCTTAGTAGAACATCCGCTTACCATTATAGTCAATGCAAGTTTATAGAGTACCTTTTGCACCTCTTGAAAGATTTCCAATCGACAACCTATTCATTCGATGAGGTATACCTATAAAAAATGTAAAGTTGTATGGGGCATAAAACAATATTTCAATTTTAGATCTTTTTTTAGAATCGCTTCAGTGCTGGTATTCTCATTGTAATTACCCGATACCAATACTTGTGTTGAGTCTCTCAAAAGTAAAGATTAAAAGAAGTACTGCTGTACACATATATTTCTAGAGTATACAATACCTTTATATTTTGCTATGAATTTATCTATGGCCTGAAAGAACATTCTGGTCAAACACCATTGAATGTCTATTCCGAATAACATACTAACCCTTATGTAATACTTCGCTAGCATTGCCATTTTTTTTTTAAAGATAATTTAACTACAGTTTATTGGCCAGTACTTGAAGGGATCTCTTGGGATAGCTTTCGAATTGTTTGGCTTAAAAGGGATTTATTTCATTTTCAGTATTGATGGACAACAGAAATTTGTTTATGATCCATAACTATATAAGAATTTAATACTATCGTCTGATGAAGTTTTGGTTTTTGCTCAGTTCTATTTTATAGCCGTTAGTTAGTTTTAACAGTTCGCTAATATGATAAATAAGAGCTTTTAAGAAATATTTTAGAAATACATTTAGCTGAAAGGGGGATTGACACTTGCTAAAATAGTAAGTAACAGGTAACACTAGTACCCTTCCAATTAATTAAGATTTGGGGTATTATAAAGTATTTGCGTATTTTCAATTTAAATTTGAGGGTCACTATTTTCAACTTCATTGGAAGCTTCGGACTATAACTTTTTTCAGCGGTACGGATCACTCCGATTTTGCTTTTTTTTGTCTATCTATCAACACTTTTATATATTCGGTGAAACATATATAACTTAATGGTCTTACGAATCCATAAGAAATTGAAATAAAATCACCGTGATTGGCTCAAGAACTGTTCTCACTCATCTTTGTCTTCATGTTCTTCTGTTTCAGTTTTTTTGCAATTGTATGTATGTATGTGAGGAGGGTGATGTTACACTGCGACCTAAGAGATCTATTGTGCCCCTATGTTGGCTGTTTTACAGCTGGCTTTCTAATCTTATTCCTTTCAGAAAGTGTAGAATATCAGAAAGCCCAGGTTAGGAAAGTTTCCTTTTTCGATTTTACATGTTTCCTGGTGCAACGTCCTTGAGTTGCACAGTGCTAGGTAATTTGAAAGGAGATGGACGGGCGTTTCATCCTGTTCTCCTACATTCAGATTCCTTTGCGAATCCTAGCTTATTCAGATGTCCCTGCAGATTACAGTGGTCTGAAAGTATTCCTGTTAATATGCGGACATTGTTCTTACTCAGATTGATGCATTCAGTAAACCACTTCTGGTTACAGGTTAATGAAATTACTTACGAATATGTATAGTTTAAATTGTATTTGCAGTAAAAATAAAGGATTATTATTATTAGACGTTCCCAGAAGAATTTTACTTTGCCTCATTCCCTGGAGATTCTCCCAATAATTAGATTTTCTTTGCCCTATTTCTCTTTTCAGTTCCTTCTGTATTGTAGTGCTACTGATCCCGCAAAAGTGTTTCGGCCCTATAAAAGGTATTTCAGCCCCTATTTTTGCGAGATTATCCGTTATATCGTTTCCATCCACGCCTATGTGACCCGGAACCCACAGGTGGGTTACTTTATTCCTTTTGCCTAGCTCGTTTAATTTCCCTAGGCATGCCCAGATCACCTTGCAATCGATTTCATGTTAGCGCAGCGCCGTGATAGCTGCTTGACTATCAGATAGCATGATAGTCTCCTGCTTCTGATGATTTCTAACATTATTGAGCTGGATGTATCTGTCAATAGCGTGTATTTCCGCCTGGAAGATACTTGGGTATTTTCCAAAGCTTTCGAAGTACTTGGTTCTATACCCATATATTACTACTCCAGTTCCCTCTGCCGTTTTGGAGGCATAACCATTTGATGATATTTCTATTCAGCTTCAAGGTGGTGTTATGATTCCACTCACTTTTGTTAATAAGCTTTATGGTAAATTTCTTCACAAAGCTGAATTTATTTGACATGTTGTCCCAGGGTATGTCTCAGGTTTGATCACCGTCAGGAGATTGAGGGCTATGCCTAATCGTGCCTTTTTTAACCATTCTGAGTGTGGTTCTTTTTGCCACGCCCTCTACCACAATATGGAGAGGGATAAAATCCCATACTACCTCTTGGGTAACTTCTCTTAGTCCCAGTTATGCATGCGCATCCTAATCTTTATACTTTCGAGAGGTTAATTCTCGCATTGGCTAGATTAGTTCTTTTGCTCCAAACCACTGATACATAAATGATTATGTGAGTATTTTTGGGTTGAATCTCCAGTTTTCCCCTGCAAAGTTTCTGCACACCACTAGGACTTTTTTGGCCTTGTTGGTTACTTCAAGTTCGTGTTACTTCCATAGAAGTTTATTGTCTAGGGTCTAGGGTTAGGCCTAGGTATTTAATCTCCGTTTTCCAATCCAAACTTTGTTCAATCCTTTTGAATTATGTCACGGGGGTATTCTCAAATTTGTCTCTTGCGTAGATGCTAATGTCATCAGCAGATCCTTGACAAGATATGCCTAGAGTCAGTCAACCCGCATAAGAGTACGTCTACTATTAGGCTCCACATAAGTGGGGATGTAACTCCCGCTGTGGGCATCCTCTGGTCGTACTAACCGAGATAGTCTTATGTTTCACCTTTAGATTTTATTTCATTCATAATTTAATTCATAAATTAATTCCACATAGTGACTTATAATGCAATAGAGCATAACAATATTCATATTAGCAGTTTTAAAAAAAAGAAGAATGTTTATCAAGATTTTTTTTCTCAAGATATCTTATTTAACTTAATTAATTAATTCTAAATCAAATATTTTTTGTCTGAAAAATAAGAGCTTCGCGATATCATTATAAATATGTATCAAAATGAGGTCGCTGTCTCTTGATGATCCAATGAGCTGGCCTGCAATATGTATGTATAATTATTTGAAACAAAAATATATATTGATGCTTCATTTGCAATTCCAACGTTTAATTTCTCGATTATTAATGCTTCATGAGTTAAAGCGGTGAACCGAGCTCCAGAAATACCGGGTAAAATTGAAAATATCCATTTATCTCAGGCAAGTGAAATATTTATACGCTTTAGGGAAAATATAGATTTCTCTGTCTTCAATATGTTACTTGTCGTATGTATGTATGTATGTATGTATAAGCTGCAGCTGAATACGACATGTGTACTTATGTACCTGCAAAGAATTCAAAATATATTCAACCACAATTTTTCCGCTGTTATCGTACGTTCACTCAGCTAGTACTTAAATGTACTCATAACATTCTCAGTGAACATTTAATATGCATTCTTTGTTTCAAATTTATCTATAGAATTGTAGAATATAGCTACCTTTTAAATATAAATTAGGTGGGTTCTTAGAAAAGGACAATACTGTCACAGCATCACAAGTTTCACTGTGATTTACATTAAGCTGAATTAAGCCAAAATTTGGAACACCTTCTGATAGTATACTTCAAGAAATATTCCAATCCTAATTAATTTTGCTTCCAGTGTTTGCCTTCTTAAATAAGCCTCCGCCTACACTTCCTTCTATTCATTTAGTTCCTGATGGCTATTCTTAATTAAATCGACCTCGATCGTTGATATTCAGCTCAGATACTGTTACTATTAAGTTTAAAGGGATTCAATTGCTCGCTCCAGGAATATTTACTTCATTAGACGCGTTTAAATTGGACACCCCCTATTAAACGTTTAAACAATTTATTCCGTCTTAGAAACACCTACAAGTCCTCGAGTTATTTCGAATTCGGTCTTCTGTTTCATTAAATTGTCTCACTATATTATTCAACATAATAGAAAAGGTGAATTGTTTTTCAAAACTTATTTGAGCTAGTTTTTTTTCTATATACTTTTTTGTAATGGTTGAATAAATTGATATTATTAATTATACCGTTATCAGTTTTACTTTTATGTATTTTAAAAAATAAAAAGGATATAAAATTTAGAAGTAGACAGCCAGACGATGTCCAGGTGATGTAGGAAATCTCTGCATTAGGCAAGTCCTTCAAAGGTATTTTCCTTCAGAATGTTCCCTTCAGGAGATAAAGATGATCAGTAGTAAAATACCTACACATCGAAATTAAATATTAGAATTTGAATAGTATACTTTTTTTTTAACAGATATTGACAGATCAAAGTTAAATCAAGTTTCAGTTCGATTTTTATTTTTGTTACAGTGTACTTATTTTACTTAAATTCAGGTTAATAATGTTTGTTAATAATGTGTTTGCAATCGAAATTCGTTGATATGTCAACAGAAAGACAGGAGGGATTGCTGGAAATTCGAGTTGGTCAAAAATTGACGTGCACGCAAGGTTGCATCATACTCTTTGTACAGTAATTAACTCTAAAATTGCTAATTTAACATAGTAATAAATATTGAAAATTTTTAAATATATTTTTCCCATGACGAAACACGTACCCTTTATTTTATAATTAATGTAAGGTGATTTAAGAATTTTGCAATAATTTAGTGTAAACATTCCATCGTTCCATTTGGTCACATGGGCATTCTCATGTATTAAATATCTTATATTCCCTCACTTCGGTGAAAGTAACGGATTTCTCAAAGGCAGTTTTCCCCCCTTACGAAAGACAATCGCTATCGAAGTCTGTTAGAGGATTTCTATTCAAAAGGATTTACTAGCCAACTTCCGTGAGAGACGGACGGATTTCGATTAATTTTGTAAAATTTAACGGCTATTTTGAAAAAATCCAATTTATTTCAATTTCCAATCTAATAATGATGGTTATAAAAGTTATAACAAAGTTTATCACTTTAATTTTATCCAAATTTACCTATAACCATTGGGTAATTTTCTCCAACGACGATTTTCCCGTGATATGTATGTATGTTCCTGCTCTGAGCCATTCTCCGTGATTAGAAGTACGCGCGACGAGAGCTCCATTCGATGCCTGACCTAATCATACCTGCTATCCTGATGCCTGCTGAATGGATCCCTCCAAAGGTATTCCTCGTCCATTACAACCTAAAATAAACGCATTATTTTAATTCTAAGCTAAATTTAAAAACACTTATAAGAAATTTTATTTTTAATATACCTATATTCGACGAAATTTTAGGGATTAGAAATGTTGTATCAGCGGTTATACAAGATTCCTATCCCCAAAATTTCATCGAATATATATAAAAAATAAAATTAGTTAGGAATCTTCTATAACCGCTGAACAGTTTACCACTGGAGAAAATTTTTATAAGGTGGTAGTACTTAATGTTAATAGTTAATATGTATCCACGGCACGAACCGAAAATCCAGTAATTTTATCATCAAATGTTGGACATTCTGTTTCACCCGTCTTTTAAGCATAGAATTACTCATACGAACGTTCCGAAAACGCGGGCATTTTGAAAGTTAATTTTAACCCTATTAATTTTTCTATGACGAATTTATATTGAGAAAAGTGGAATTACTAATTCAAAAAGCAATTGTTATTTAATAAGCGAACTCATTTTACGCACCTGAGATTATTATTTTCTTATTTATGATTTTTTTTTACGCGGTTTCACATTTCGAACTTTTTTATTAAATAAAACCACTTTTGTTTGCACTTAAACGTTTTCTTTATCATACAAAATCGATCATAATTGATGTACAAGAGCCTCATGCGCACGATATCATTGAAACTAAGCACTGTAAACATAAATATTGAAGTAGAGGATATATTAATGACATCTCCTCACGTACTGAAGAATAAGAAGGGTTAAACTATCCATTCGTAATTCACGCGCTGGCGTCCTCTAGCCTGTTTCAATCGGAAATTCTCACCCTGCATGCCTGGCATTTAAGGGAGCATACTTATGATTAAGAAGTAATGAATATAGATGACACTAGGATGTTTAAAATTTGATATTAAATAACTGAATTAAAGTATTATATATTTAAAATTTATTTTTTTATACGGAGCTGTATGCTACCCTGTAGCATTACAATGTATCCATTAAGATTTAGGTTATAGCTTAAAAAATAGTGACCACAGAATCAGTTGATTATTGGCTAACATCTGCGGTCTTGTGCGAGAAAACGTAACTTTAAACGAAAATTTAAAGTTTCAGATATAGTACTTGATATTTATATCTTTTTAGATTTATATCTACTTTCTGAATTTAAAATGCATTGCAACTTTACATAATATGTAGCTTCAGAATAACTAATAAAGCAATGAATTTTAACGTGTGTTGCTGGCTTTTAGGTTTTAATTGCCAAGTTTATTAAATAGTTTCCAGGAAATTATACGTATGTGCGTAATTATTCATCGCTCCAGGGTAATCACGAACACAAGTGCGGAGTTTTATTTTACGATCAAATAAGGGTACCTAGTTATATACTGCGGAGATATATTTTATGCTATTTTATTATTTAACAGTTGCAGTCGGTACTTTTAACGGTCAATGCTTGATTAATGCCAAAAGTTGCTAAATCAACACTATTTTGAAAAATTATATTATACTATACTGTATATTAGAAAAATATACAGGATGTTGCAGATGGAATACAGTTTGTATGGAGTTTCAGTGGAAAACATTTCCGACTTCATATTTTAAAATATTACGTAGTTGTTTTTGTAGGAACTTAATTGCATCTATTACTCTTGACGTATTTCCGTTCCTAAGTACTCTGTCAAAACCTTCTTGTAGGCCGATGAATAGGAAGTATGCTTTCGTTTTTTTTTAATTGGTTCTGCTATAAACTGCTTCAACGAAAAAACGTGATCCTACGTATTTCTTCCACCCGCAAATGCACTTTGTGCTTCATCTAGAATTGGCTGTATAATGTACTGTAATTTTTTTTCTAGTATTCGTTCATAAGCATGTTGCTTTACTGCAGTGCTTAGTAGAGTTATTCTCCGGTAATTTTACAGCTTTTTGAGTCACCCTTTTTATGTATTGGTACAATCACCCCTATTATCTAGTCCTTGGGTATCTTCTTTTCTTCCTGTGCTACATTACAGATTTTCCAGAACATGTTATGCCTCCTTCACCCATATTTTTGAGCATTTCTGTAGATATTTTATCGTAGCCAGCGGGTTTTCTACTCTTAAACCTTTTTTATTGCATTTTTAACTTCTTCTATCATAATTTCTATCATTTCCATTTTATTCTGGGTGTTCTCGGGGACTCTGTGATTGCTTTATCAGCTGCCTCTACAGTTTCTAGGCTGGGTACTTTTAGTACTTCTTGGAAATATTCTTTACACGTTTCTAGAATTGTTTATCTTCTGTGATGAATTTATTATCTTTCTTTCTTACTAGTTTTAACTGTCCTAACTTTTTAAATATTCCAACTTCTGGTTGTCTTTAAAATCTTTCTCCAACTTTTCTCCAAATGTTACCCAACTTTTTTTTTTTTTCTGTTCTAACAGTTTCCTTACCATTTTACTCTACTCTTTGTATTTATTGTAATTATCTTGTATTATATTTTGCAAATATACTTTCCATTTCAATTGTTGCCTCATAATTTCGCGCCACCATGCACTTGCTTTTTTATCCATTTCCTTTTTTTATTGTTTCACATGTTTTCTTGACGGCCTCATTGATTATCTCTTGATGGTTCTTCCACTTTTTTTCAATATTCTCATTTTCTATCATCACTTTTTCCGTATTTATTCTTTCTATTTCTTAGTTTATATTTCTTCACCGTTTCGTAACCTTTTGTAATGTACAGGGTGAGTTTTTTATCTTGAGACAACCGAATATCTCTAAAACACTGCATCAAATCAAAAAAAATCGTAATAAGATTTGTTATAATGTAGGGGGCTCACTGAATCGTGCCGAACTCGATTCCCTCGTAGAATCCAAATCTGCAATACAAAATGGGGGTTCCCATTTCAGATTTCAAAGTTGTCAGTGAGCCCCCTACATTATAACAAATCTTATTAAGATCTTTTTTTGATTTGATGCAGTGTTTTAGAGATATTCCGTTGTCTCAAGATAAAAAACTCAGCCTGTATATTCTGACTGGGATTTAATGATGTCGAACTCGATTCCCCAATATTTGTGCACCTTATCTCATCGATGGAAACTTAAATGGTGAAAAATATCGAAACATCTCGCAGAACGAACTTCCAGTGTTACTTGAAGACCTTCCCTTGGACGTACGACAAACAATGTGCTTTCAACATGACGGTTGTCCAGCACATTATCCAAGAATAACACGAAGCAGAAGTATTAGATCGAGCCTACAATCGTCGATGGATCGGAAGAGGTGGTCCAGTGTCTTGGCCAGCAAGATCTCCAGATCTTACTTCCCCGGACTTCTTTTTGTGGGGCCACTTAAAGTCTGAAATTTATATAGAAGTGCCAACCACGAGGGGAAACATGATTGACGAATCACCAACGCTTGTTCAAGGATTACGCCGGATTACACACTTCTCAGTTGTGTGCAATCATTCCAATTGCGAATAAATAAATGTATCGAAGTGGAAGGGCACATTTTGGAACACATTTTTTGAAATGGATATGATAAAGTAAAGCTCTTCGTTGTTGAATAACTTTTTGAAATGTTAGTAAATCATGTTTACTTGCTTCTCTGTTTTATGTATTTTTTCTAGACGTTCACAATCATATTTTTTTTTGCGATTACAGCGTAATCTGATATTCCATTGTATCAAGATAAAAAACCCACCCTGCATATTTTTCCTTATTTGCGCTCCAGCTTGTACTTCTTATCTTTCTTAGAAGCAGAAAGTGGTCACTCACAATTTCTACTCGTCTGCAAACTCCCTTGTATTTTTAACCTCTTTTCTGTTATCTCTCTCTACTAGTATATAGTCGATTATTGACTTTCCATTTCCATTTTTGCCTTGTGTTCGTAGAAAGTCAATCATTTTATTTAGTATCCAAAAATCTATAAGTCTGTTTATTACCTATTTTTGATTTCTTCGCCATGGTTTCCTATCATTTCGTTTTTTGTTAAACTACCCTTGCGTGGAAATCCCGTATATGTAGATTTTAACTCCACTGTTTTCTGTTATTATCCCGAAATTTGTCTCTGCTTAGCTACTCTTCTTTACTTAGTCCCTCGTATTATCTCTTCCTTTTTGCGTAATACTAACTTCTTTTAAAATTCTACCTTTTTTAATTGTAGTAGCTATTTTAACTTGAACCCTTTGCCTTTAAAGCACAGGCGACATGTTAAAACATTCAGCCTTAACAAAGCATTAGAGCTATTCATGGTTTCCTTCACACAGGCGTGGTCTCTAAGGAGCGGTAATTCATATTATTATGTTAATTTAGTACGCCTTCTAGATTTAGCGTAAGGATTTAACCGAGATTTTAACTCTTTATTTTATAAAACTTTATATCGAATCTGTATATTTGTGTATTGACCATTCGTCTGTAAGTGATAAATTTGAAATCTATTAGAAAATTAATTGCAGTTTACTTCTACACCGAAAAATAAACAAAATAATCGGCTGGCGTGTAGTTAGTGGGACCCCTAGTATACAGGGTGTATGAAATAAAAAAGTAAATTTTGCTTGGGTGTTAACTACACGACATATAAAGCACAAACCCTCCGAAACCGGATTTCATCATTAAAGAATAAAAAAAAGTAAAATTTAGAGCCAAAAATTCTTTAGTCCGGGCCTGATGCATCAAGCTTCGATTTTCTATATACGAAATCATGATGGTCCTGAAAAGGATCGTTTTTTCGAGACGGGAAGAATTTTAAAAAAATGTTCGAAGTGGCTTGCACTCCAAAGGGCGATCCACACAAAACTAATAGCGGTAATGGCTGAATGATAGTGGTATGTGGGGGTATACTCGGGACAGCATTTAGGTTGGGCACAGGTGCGGCTCTAGCCCACGGCATTTTATATTTTTTTTTTCTCGTTAATGCTTACAGATAGACCCTGTGCATTAAGACTTTTTGATTGTATATGATTACAGCTGTTACATATTATTATATTTACCTCTATATCTGACACACCCTGTATATTGTAACAATATCATTAATTTAGTTTTTCAACATGCCAGACATATTTTTTCACTTTTCCAAAAATGTGTCTACTCCCTTATACTTGCTTGTAACTAATCGCTTGGTGTAACAGACGGTTAAAATATCAAAAGCGATAAGACAAAACATTTCTATGACGACAGAAATAATTAGGCCGCATCAAGTAGGGACACGTGAAACCCACTGAGCTCTCTACGTGACGGTTCAGTGCGCAGCACATTAAGTCTGTTCCATAATTATTAAATCATTGTCGGAGTGAAAGACAATAGGGTATCACAACTACATTTAGTTTAGTAAATCCTCCTTACTTTTGAGCTCATTCATTGTTCTATTTAACTGAGGAACAAGTTGTTAAATACTATTTTAGGTAGCTTTGTTATTGTTCTGAAAGAAGATATCATGAAATGCTTATATTTCTCTGTTAAACTTCATTTACTGCTTTTCGAAATATTTGCCTTGTTTTTTTTTTTTTCTAGATGGCTATAAATCTTCTTAAAGAATCCTGCTTAATTGGTGTGAACAAATTGTCTTTTTTTTCAGTTAATCTTAACCTGAATTTTAAGTACTTCCAGTCTGAAATGTCTTTTCCTCCACTTTTATTACCATCATTATTGTATACATTTTAAAGAATTTCATTGACTAGGCAGTGTGCACTCAAGCAATCACTTTACGTCCTTTTGATCACACAATCCCCAATTACCGAGACGTAATCATTTCCGGTTAATAGAAAAGAAAATGCGATCGTTCTCCGTGTAGCCCTTGTAACTAATATGCCATAAAATGAACGTTTTTTTCTCCTCACTTTCTCAGGAAGATAAAATTCGCTCAAGCTTCTCGCGCTCTCACGAGTTGGGCGTTTCTCTTTATTGTGCCTTCACTCTTGTCTAGGAAAAATAACAATGAATGCTCGACCGGTCACTTGGGGATTTATTGCACGAGTTGTCGGTAAATACGAGATCCAAGTTTTGGTTCGTGCGGATTGATTGATCAATTTGTGCGTGTTGGTGTAACAGTAGACCGCAGAACATGATTTAATGTTGGAAATGACACAAAGTTGAAGTGACAAAATTCTGTTAGAGCCGCAATTTTAGTATGTGAAGGAAATAAAAAACAGAGAGTTTATTTCAGAAATGTAGCTTCTGAAATGGGTGATTTTTAGCATATTAATTTACGATTTGTCGTTTTCAGGTTATATTAATTTTTTATTATTTCTATCGTTAAATATTCTTTTTGTCCTTGTTAACTGTAAACAATTAACCAGTTAAACAGTTTTACCAACCTAATGCACTAAAGCACATAGCATTTTTTCTTATCTCGTGGTTGCTTCCAATATAATATCTGCATAACATACTTTAATTGCATTAAAAGAAACATATTTACCGGTATTTTTATTGCTGTTTTAATCCTTATTTTTTTATCGCAATAATACCCGAATAGTTCCTCCCGCACTCTAATGTAAATAACTATTCCACTAAGGTCATTTTTCTTATCTTTAATGATTTATAATTCTTTGTAATCTCAGGTCTTCATATTATCCTTTTAACACCATATACAGTTTAAGCCCTTTAACTTGGTTTAATAGCCTGTGGTGAACCATTTTCCGACAAATCAGTCATCAGATTGCTTTTTCCCAGCATTAGTTCCGTTCCAATACCAAGCATTCCAAAACAACGTGGTGGACCGTCTCCTCCTTTAAAAATGCCTATTCTATGTAGATATTCCATAGAAAACTCGCCACCGTTCTCAGCTGTACTGGGTTAAGATTCCTAGGACCTGAACGATTTTGCGGGATAAGTAGCAATACAATACTCAAGTAACTAAAAAGTAAAAGAGAACAGACAAAATCCCACTGATTGGAGAATCTTCAGATAATGATGCAAGTCAAAACTCACCTGGGAACCTGCAGTCAGAAGATATTTACAGAATACATCATCTGAGTAAGAACAATATTTGTATATTAACAGGGATCTTTTGGGTCATTGTAAACTAAGAGGACATCTGGATAAGGTTGAATTATTAAGGGTATATGAATGTAGATTTTATGGGAAAAAGGATGAAAGAAACATCCGTGTCCTCTCAATTGCATAGCATCTAAAATCGAAGTGGGAGATCTACCTAACCTGAGCCTTTCAGATCCGCGCTTTTTGAAAGGAATAGGATCCGAGGGCCAGCTACAAAACAGCTAGGATAGGAGACACAATAGATTTTTTGACTCCCAGTGTATCACCACCCTCTATTTTACATACTCCATCTTTCCAAACAGATTCGAAGGAATTTGGTAAACATCTGTAGTAGTCACAAGGCTGTTCTATGAAATTGGGACAAATAAAGAACAATGAAAAAAAAACAGCTAATTTGAACCGTTATACAGTCTTAGCTTCACTTAAATTGCGATAGCACGTTTCGACCAATCTTTTGTCAATAGTTTTCTTGGTTATTCCAAGTTAACAAAATAGTACATAGAGCGTCTCATTTAAAATAATAAACTGTATATCTACCAATTTTGCGGCAGAAATAGATGCATTTTGTAATACTTTAACTATGTATAAGTAAGAATGAACAGTTAGTTGTTCCTGCATTAAATACAATTACCTGGAATTTAAATTGCCTCGTGTATTCAAACGCTTTGATTACCTTTCAACCATTTTGTTATTCTAGGACCTTCATAAGGTTAGAATATTATTGAAGCGCTTTTCTACACGAAAATGAGATTGATCACAAAATTAATTTTGTATAATACTTTCCGTGTAAACTTATTTCTCAATTTTTTGTTAGAAAGGTAAGCCGCTACAATATAGTACATTTGTGAGACGCAACTGAGCTTACCTACTTGATAAGTTGTTTTATTGGGAAGTCCTTTGAGAATATGTCAAATTGCGCTTTTTGTAATTGATAACGATCGCAAAGTACGCAGAACTAAACTATCAACTAGAAATGAATGAAAATCTGTTTTATGAATGTGCGGAATAATTTTCAAGTAATAAAAGCTTCATAAAAATAATCAAACTTCTCGACATTCAGTAAAATAAATGTACTTTCACTTTTTGACGATTCGTTTGCAGATGTTTTTTCCTGTCGCCCTGACCCTTCATCCATTCCCACAATTCAATTTTCATCTCACCCTGTTCTGGCCAATTAATGGGGTATAAAAATCGGCCGAACGTGTACGCTTTTAGCCGAGTTCAGGTTTATGACAAAATTTTACCATTAAACCTGTAAATGGTCTCGGGTGTGATGAATTCAGGAAATGGGAAAACGCGATTCTTTTTTCTAGACTTTGTTTTTCGCGCTCCGTTTGTTTTCCCATTCCTCTGTTTGTCCTTCTCTCCTTCGGTGTAATTAAAATAATATGTAAAAACAGCAATTTTCTACAGAACCAAACACACCCTTCGTGAGGTTTGAAGTGGTTAGGATGGGAAAATTGTGAATTTGTAATTGTGATTGATCGGCGTTAAGTGCTAAAATACGAAAATGAACGCAAATAACTCGACTGAAGTGGCTATGAAATCGGAAGATATAATTGAACATTTTCATGATAGGAACTATGTTGTTATGGCACTTTATGTACCAGTATTCCTTCTAGCTTTAGTGGCCAACAGCTTAGTCATTGCTGTAGTCATCAAATACCACTACATGAGGAAGTAAGTATACATTTTTTCTTTAACTGAGTTAATATTTGATAATATTAAAATATAAACATTAGAACTTCTTGATATTTTCTGTAAGCTGTTTCAATATGTACCTATAATACTGTTAAATTTGCCATTACCTTTTTCGTAAAAACGTTAAGATAAATAACTTAAATAATAGCAGGGAACTTGATTTCTTGAACGGTCTTTTATTATCCATCACTTAAATAACATTACGAATGAAGCAACTTATGTCACTAGTCATGTTTGAACATTTTCAACAAATTTCGTTTAAACTGTAAGATAATCCTGGTTGCCTGAATGTAATTAACTTGATAGTCCAAAAAATGATTAGTTCGTGACTGATTTGATTATTCTGGGAACACACATACTGTGAAATTTCTAAATCTAGTAAAAGATATATCAGTTGTCACACCATTTAGGTCACACTCCATATTCTTTTTCCTTACAGACATTTTTTAATCAAATTCAAAATGTAATATTTATATATCAACATTTGCTCGACAATCAGCAGTCGTACAATATAGGCAACACTCTTTTACAAATTAAATTAAATGTACTGGAATATACTATTTAACCAATAATCTCGGAGACTGCAGTCGGGGACCATGAGTGGGATAAGTCCGAATTAATGAGAGAAAGAAAAGAACTTCTTGACCAGCATCTAACCAGAAATATAAAGGTTTTAATTGGTTATTGAAAGATAATAAAATGTACATTCATTAAGTTATACTAATTAATAAAATAATTAATTATAAAGTTTTGGAAAAATAATAACATTTTATAGTTAAGGTTAATCTTATTTATAAGTAAGGAAACATATATAATATATGACATAAAACATCAGGGAAGAGATAAAACAAGAAGAGACACTTGCTATTATCAGCGAGTCTGCATGCATGACTTTGGTATTCTGACAGCACTCTCAATTTAAACAGAAGGCGCCACTGCAGTCAATCATTATTCTGATGTTGACCTTGGCGGTCGCTGAGAGTAATCGTAAATAATTAAACATTATATCATGTTAAATTATTATATTTGTTTCTCGCTGTATTGTCTTTTCATAGTAACATTAATAATTTCCTTATTACTATTCAAATTCCATAGAAGATGTACTTACGTACTTAACCGCAACACATGATGGCAAATGACCAATAGCGGTCATTTTGAGTCTAGATTGCGCTTCCCCACACACGGTCTTTAGATATAATTGATGTAAACCAAAGTGGAAAGCTGAGACATCTGGTACTAGAATAGTGAGCCACCGCTATTGATCATTTTTTGGAGATAAAACATCAAAGGTGCCATGTATAAATAAAACAATAATGTTACTTCAGAAAAAAAAATATCAATAGATGTAGTATATGCTAAATATTCCGTTTTTTATTAAGGTCTTCCAAAAATATTTTCTTCTAACTGGCGCCTTTTCCTAAATTGACGTGTTTCAAAAAAGCTTTTCAAAAATTTACTTATTGTTAGTAATAAAATTATCAATACACCTATTGCGATATATCATAGACACAGCGTATATAAGCATTTTTCCCCCTCTCTTATTTCATTTGCAATATACTATTTGTTTGCCCAATGAATAAAATTTATTGATTTCTTTATTTATACAATGTTCACACAACTGACGTATCTGGCAAAAATTATGATATTCATATAGTGTTGCGTTTTCCTGCTATTAAAACAAACGTTTACGTAAACTATAATTAGTATAGTATGCAACACCGTAAAATGTATGTTGTTGGTTTGAATTGTTGTAGATACACAGCAGTAGGAAATTTACACAATAAATTAAGGAAAGATAAAATAGAATGACAAGATTTTACGCTGCTGTTCTTCTCTGTATTCCTAAACCATGCATATAAATAGAACTCTTAAATAATTTACCGAGGTTTATTTTGATAAGGGGTTTCAAAGCGCTGTAGGTAAGCACTTCTGCGCTCTACGTGTTTGGTGTTTCAGCGTTCGTTAAATATGGTCCTTATATTTTGTAAAATACATTCGTTAGCATGTTAACTTTGTTATTCCATTAGTAAATTAGTATTGAACACCATTGGTTTCTCGGAATGTGTCATATTCGTATATTACAACGACTAAAAATAATATAAAATGTGAAAACATTTTTCGTCCAAAAAGGTTGAACAAATGTTTACTTAATGTGTCAAAATATAGATTCGTAAACGTACTGAAACTCATCATTAAAGTAAGTTTTAAACTTAATTAAGACAAAAAGCTGAAGACTAAGCCTTTAATGCGTGTGAAATGGAGTGAATATAACTAAATGCCGATGTGATTTGCTCAATACACGTCGCATTTTTTTTTATCTTTTCATTTTCATCAAAACAGTGATTACCTACCTAATTTTTAACATTGAAATTACATTCTGCTTCCTTTTACACTTTAAAGCTATGACCATATTAATTATTAAATGAGTAACAACCGGTTAGATTGTTTTTAAACCTTCCATTATTTAATTACACGGAACATCCTCATTTACCCCACTCAATTTGCAAATAAAGGCGTTTGGCGACAAATTTAAATAAGGATATTTATTGTGTAACTATAAATTTTATAAAGATATTTAAGAACTTAAGAATTAAGAAAAAGCCATTTCAGCCCATTTATATTTTGTTAACAGTTACACAAATTAACAATAATAATGATGTATTATTAGTAGAGTTACTATTAATTGAACTGCCACTAGTTTTTCATATAATCAGCAAATCTGTAAGGTTATCGATTAGTTACCTAATGCAGGTGTCTTTTCTACTTTTTTATGGCATGTGATACACAATTATGACCTGAAGTAGTAACAATTTTACATCTAGCATCTAGAGTGTTTTGGAATGTGGTGGAAATGTGTGAATAAGAGTGAATTTTAGTTTTAGATTTTGCAGAAGATATTTAATAACTGACAAGCAATTAAGTTCTTACTATTACGTATATTGTTGATAAAAATGTTCCAAACTGTGGCACTGGTAATATTGCAAACTTCTCCTAGACCCCTCACCACAAACTGCATTAAACTGGACGTACCTTTCGATAGCAAAGCTATCATCGTCAGCAGAAACACTGGACTGAATAACTACACTAAAACTACGCTAATTTATATCAAAAAAAAAGGTCATGGTACAATGATCACGGTCATAGCTGACTGCCGTCATGCTTAACTAGTCACTAATCCTAACTCCCATCTGATCCTAAGAGACAAGAATTTAAGTAGTTGTTTACGTTCTCAACTAACTTTAGATTGTCAACTTTATGGTTTTCTTCAAACATATGTAGGGCTACACTAGATTTGTCAAACCTTCTAAATTTAAGATGAGCCAAATGCTCCTTGTAACGCTTTTAATTGATCTTTTAGTTTACCCAATATATACATACAGTTTAGTGCAATTTGTAGTAATTTTTAGAAAAGTAACCATAAATTATTCTACATACAGCATATTTTACGGATTCATCAAAACCAGAAATTATTTCAATGTCTGTCTATATATTTCTTAGGATTCCCAGCACTCACTTAGAATTTAAAAATTAAAATCTAAAAATCAAAAAGTAAGTTATGTATTACTACTTTGAATGCCCTCGAACTATACTAATTGTAAGTAATGTTGCTACTACGTTCTCATTAATCATCTTGGGTTATCAAATCTTGATTGTATAAAATATTAAAATACTTTGCTCACCATGGGTGAGGAAATTTACATATTTTTACTTGTACTACCAGGCTGGTTAAGCAGTAAGTAAAGCAGTAACATTTTTAGGTATTTCTTGATACTTCGGAGGTTCTCCTATAAACCTGTTTAATTTATTCAATGTCAAATACTCCTTATTTCATTTCCTTACTGGTTCCTACCGCTCTCGCATTTTGGCTAGTATTCTTGGCTAACCACGTCCCTGCAAAGATGTTTCATGGATGCGTTTGGTTTGAGCAAAATTTTTGTGTCTTCGCTGTGAAAGGTTATTTACAACATTCCATTAGGGATTTCGTTATCGTTAATTGCAAGAGATTGATGTATATCGAAATCACAGGTCGTTCCTTCATCAGATCCATTTGCGTTTGACTCCAGGTTTCTTCCAGACGTCCTTTGACTATTGCTGCCGTCTGTGATCTTAACGACATTACATCGTTAGAACCCCCACTGAGTTTTTTCGAGGTCTGTAGTGGTGTTCTAGAGTCATCGTGAGATTCTTTTTTTCTACCCTAGATACTATTCTCACTACCCATAGTAGACTCACTTATGTTACCTACCTTGGGTCTGTCTCTTTCCCATCCTTTGCCTTCTGGCTTTCACCTTCCGCTGGACTGAGATGTTTATACATCCTAAAGTAGAGAACCTTTAGCAGGTTGTGTTTCAACCGAGTGGGATGAAAACTGGTTTTTAAATAAGCTTCATAGTCCTTCCTGACTTATATAGGCTTGAGACAAGCCGAAGTCGAACGAGTTCTATGATGTCACCCATTAAATGCATATCGTATTTATACGTTAACTAGCTACTAAACAACAGTAAACAAGTGGGAATAACTTATTATTTTTAGGATACATTCTAAAAAGTAAATAACTAGTATCCTAAATTTTAGTGTTATTTCAACCATTTAAAATGAAAATTTAATAATAAAAGTAATTTATACCGGTGTAGTAAATAGCATACCTACATGTGTGTAGTGTAAACAATGTATTATAAAACATAATGAACACTCAGTTGCTGAGGAAAAAAAAGAAGCTTTGAAATTGAAGCACTAAAACACAGTAATCAAACAATAAATTTCATTCATGCGTGACTCAATCTTCGCACGTAATTTTTTTTAACAACATTATTCGTTCTTTTCTTGGAACTCAATTTGACGGCGCTCCCATCTCTTACACGAATTTATATTTTATTCAAGTAAGAATTTACGTCTTAAATCCTATGGGGATTGTGCGCTTTTTGAGTAATCACTAAACCAAACTTTCTAATACTGTTTTCCCAATAGTATTAACTAACAAATTTATATATAAAAATACTCAGAAGCAGTGATTTTCAATAAGCAAATTACAAGCGACGTATTTTTGCCACTTCGCGGACCCGACCCCTCGACATTCAGATGATTTTAGCCGAAATTAGACTTTCCCACGCAGTTGCCCGACTTGTTGACAGTTTATTCAATCTTCTCGGTTTCCGAAAATTGCATTCACATTTTTTATATACGGCTTGTCAAAGCTTCGTAAAAGGTGTGAGGAGTCGAGAAAAGCCCTTTAATTTGGAAGTATTATATATCAGTGTTTTATTAAAACGTCTTACGAAAAAAAAATATGATTAAATATTTTTTGTTTAGGTTTTTATATAATTAGAGGGGACACTTTTATTAATTAAACTTTTTCTCAGCAAGAAGATGAAATATGATATTTTTAAGTTTTATAAATTTATTTGATCACTTGTTGATCAGCATCCTAATGAATGCTTTAAAGACTAATCGCATAATAAGTTTAAATGAATTAATTTAAATAATTAATTGGAGTGTGCGACAAGGATGAAAATAATTCAGACCTGACAAATTAAGATAAAGAAATAACTAAAAAATGTAGCTAGCGTGTACACGTAGCTACAATAGTAAGGAGCTGTAAATATCAGCTCCATAATTAACCGAATACTTTTGCTTTCAAATATAATACATTCCAAGAAAGAATCTTTTGAAATAGTGCAATTAATGATGTAGCAGATGTTGCTGACTCTATACATCATGGCTTTAAGTCGTACAATTTTCAGTAGAATTGAATGGTTAGAAAAGAAATTAAAAAATCTGCCTGAATATATAGGCCCTGTATATCAGTCAAGAATAACATGTACACTTTCTCCACAGGAAAGAATTAGGGGACACCAGCAATCGTGAATTTTAAAATTTCTTGGGTGTAAATGCAGCTTTCAGAGGATATATGCTCTTATCAAAGCCGTAAATCACTTTTTTGTGTGTATTATTGCGATCAAAGGTAAAGACTAAAAAATTAAACAGAAATATAAATATATATAGAGAAAAAGGTTTATACAATAAATAAACACATTGGAATTTCGGTGGCGGTGTTTCCTTAGAAATACCGAATACGGAAATATTAATGCAAAAAAAAATACATAACTAAAAGGCCTCTTGAGTAGACGAACATTTAGAAATACACGTATATGTATTTAACTTGTTTCATGTTATGTAGAGATAATTCATTTTTTAAGAAAACATATGGCGATGGGATTTTAAAATTGTGCCCGCAAGTAATACTTTAGCAATAGACAATATGTCAATTAGCCTCCTGGGTTTTTGAACAATGTGATTTTCACATTGATTAATTACACTATTATTGATGTATTCATTATTGTTGTTGTTGTTGTTTAGTATTCTTAATATTGTATTACTACAAAATATTTTCTATGTATTAAAAAATTACCAAAAACAGTTTAAGATTATTTACAAAATTTTTTAAAACAATTAATTTCGCAAAAAATTATTATTTTTATAACCCTCCGTTTATTATATTTTCAGAATATATCTTACTGTGTAATCCAATTCGTTCTATTTTATTGAAATAATAGCTAACACTTTTGGTCTGTAACACAACTTCGGCAGTAGTAACGAAAAAGTATTAAATGTCACAAATTCAACAATAAATATTTAGCACTAACTGAGATTGACGAACAATATGCTTTCTTACAATCTTTGTTTGTTATTATAAATCCAATAATTATTTAAATAATTGTTAATAAACCTGTGCTACATAAGACAGTTTGTAGAGACCCATGTTGGCCATATTTTCAAGAAATAGATCAACGACGTCAGATTATATAGGCGATGGCTAAGATAATTTCCATGAAAAAATAAACGGAGGGTTCATAAAAATAATAATTTCTTTGCAACTTAATTGCTTTATTAAGAATTTTATAAATAATCTTAAACCTGGTTTTGGTAATTTTTTAAAGATAGAGAAACTTTATAGTAAATACAGATTTAAAAATATATTAAACAACAATAGTAATTAATACATCAATAATTAGTGTAGTCAATAAATATGTGAAATCATATTATCCCCAAACTGAAAAGGCTGATCTGACATATCTGTTGGCTAAACTAATACTCGCGAGCATAAATCAAGATAGTAACTATATCAAGCAGTCACTAACAAGTAAATAATATAAATAATAAAATCCCATCACCACATGTTTCTTAAAAAGAATTATCTCTACATAACATCAAACAAGTTAAATACATACTATATTTCTAAATGAAGCCGTCTATTCAAGAGTTGTTTTTGTTGTTATGTATTTTTTTTCATTGGTATTTCTACCCGCACCGAAACTCGGATTTGTTTATTCTATACATAAACTTTTTTCTCTCATATATTATATTTTCTGTTTAAATTTCTAGTCGTTACCTTTGATCCTAGTATATACGTAATAAAGTGATTTATGGCTATGAATAAGTGATACGTCCTCCGAAAAGTTGCATTTACAATCAAGAAATTTGAAAATTCTAATTGCTGGTGGCCAGATTTTTCCTGTGAAAAGTTGTACATGCCCTACGGAACATATGAACTTTCTCATTTGGCGTTCGCTTACTCAGAACAGGGAAGCAGGGCAAAAATGTCACAATGGGTTGGCCAGCAGCAGTTCACATGAGAGTGTAATAATTTCTTAAGCTATTGTTAAACACTATATGAACTGGTGTTTATTGCACTTATTATAGATAAATAGATACTAACTAAAACAGAAAAACCACAGAAAAAATTTATTCTCGGAACGTCAAATACCAATTATGTAACATGCGTCAACTGTACTGTAACTCCCAGTGTCAAAATTCTTTTCTGTACATTTCAAAATAAAAGATTTATCGACCAAAAAACAGTGGCATCACACGGCCAGAAACTGTTTTGCGAGCATTCCTACCTGGCGCCTCGGCTACCGCCTTGCTCCACAAGCCCGTACTCATATGCAAAACGTAGTTTCTGGCCTAGTGAAACCAATAACTATTCATTTAGCATTTGATTGAGCATGTTTTCGCTTTACAATAATATTTTCTCGGTTAATGTATTTACAAGAAAACGCCGGTTCAAGTATTCAAGTGAAAATGTTAAATACAGATAGACGAAATTATTTTATAAAGATATAAGTCCAATCAAAATTAAAAACAAATCAATAATTATCAGTCCTCAATTACTAATCTGACCATCACTCAATCGTTTTACAAAAAAAACCGAAAAAGAAACATATTTATACATTTATACTTAATTTAAAAAAATGCGGAGGAGTTTTTGTGTCGTTCTAGTAACTTTAATTTTTATATCTTCGACATCATCGGGCTTATTCTTACGAATCGTTAAAGAAAAATATTGTGGCAAAATATTTATTATTAATGGAAATATTTAACATTTTCTCAAAATTACCTTGCGTTAATTTTTACGCGCCATCCCAAAAACAGTTATATACATCGTTATATGTATAAAGCGTGTGGTACTGTTCGGAGTAATTGTGGCTTCTGCTGTATATAAGTTGAATTTATGAGGTTTACGTTTTTCTTTTTTCAACTTTTAAAATTAACGTAACTGCAAGATATTGAGATTGGTGCCTAAATGATTGGTTGACAAATTGGAGTTCAAGTTTGCAATATTTTATATTTTAACGATTAAATATTAATTCTTAAAAATAACAGTATTTTTTAAACATCCCAACAAAAAATAGACAAGTTGGATAAAAAACATTGACAAAATTTGTTGTAATAACTGTGAAGGCACTTACACTGGGCAAACACAACATCTGCGTAAAAATTATAACACAAATCATATTAAAGGTAAAAAAATCTCATGCAACAGACATAATTAACGTGTAATAAAAGGAATGTTTAACATCAAAAAAGTAAAAATCATACGCACAGGGAAGATTTTATTGGATAATTGAGTCTGCTCTTCTTTTACATTTAACAATTAGGAGAGCTGGATTCTGGATTCTGGATTGTTGGTTGGATGGCTAGCCACGCATGTGAGGCGCCGCCAAAGCTGGCCATACTGGATCAGAACTCCCCAGGATGAACCTCTCAGTGGGCACGGCCAGAACACATAGAGATGTGGCTTCTCGCGTGTCTCGTCTCTAGTACCATACACGGCAGAGTGGGCTGCTAGTCAGCTCCTCTGCGGTGCATATGTTTATAAGTTAGCCAATCATGACCAGCTCAATGGCCCTAATCACTTCATGACGTAGTTTACTGGAGAAAGCTGCAGGAGTATCTTTGCTGTCTAGAGACAGCTGGGTATGTTTGGGCGTGCTGAAGCAGAGGTTATGGATGCCCGTCTCTTTCTCGTCGTAGATATGATCAGCGGCTATTAGAGTATGAGTGTAGCCAAAAAATGGAAGAATGGCTCCGGGTCCATG
Source organism: Protaetia brevitarsis (assembly GCA_004143645.1). Lineage (NCBI taxonomy): Eukaryota > Metazoa > Arthropoda > Insecta > Coleoptera > Scarabaeidae > Protaetia > Protaetia brevitarsis. The sequence goes on from RXPK01004899.1 coordinate 30,455, forward strand.
TAAGGAAACACGAACCCCTTTCGCCAATCTATCGGCAGCCTCGTTTCCCAAATTACCTTTATGACCTTTAACCTATGTGAGTATCAAGTTATTATCAATAGCGATCGCTTCCAGACATTGCACTGAAATACTAGGCCTAAAGCGATCTTATAACTGCTCAGGGCTTTAAGGGCATTAAAGGATAATAATAGGAGAGCTATTGTAAATGTAATATAATTAAAAAAAATCTATTGTGTAAAGATTTTAATTTCATTTTGTTACTGAATCTATATTAAAAACTGTTTTAGGTTCACCAATAGAACCTATTCCTAATATACATCGAAGAATTTCATGCGAAATGAACATCGTTCCACAAATTCAACGAAAGCAAGCATTGAACTTTTGCAAATACTCGTATCACGCTGATCGAAGCGATAATGTGCCACCAAAATCCGCTACATTGGAACGTATGACTGGGAAGGTTTGTCCAATTGAATCGAAACGTATCCTAAATATGTGCTCGTACAGAAATCAATTACGCGTTAATTTAATCGTCCCGATTTGGTTTTCGTATCCGTCGAGTTCACGGGTGCAAGAGACACATTATGAAATCGCTACGAATAATATGAAACTTATCTTTGCAGGCCAGCAATCCCGTTGGGGTTTACCGGGCCGATAAACGTCTGTTAAACAGTTATCGAAATATCGAATACGAATCGAATGTTAGACGACAAGCAGTTGTGTATTGGAAAATGTAGCGTTTGTGTGCCACATTTTCAACGTATTAACGGCGCGGCATGCGTACAAAATAAAGAAGAATTTCGATGGCAGGCAAATATTGATGTTTCAGCAAATTCCAAGCATAATTTTTGTTTTCAGTTTTACTTTTTTAGATGCAGCATCTGACTATATATTGAATGATTCCGACATTAGCCTTTCTTTATACGACAAGTTTGAAATTAAATTCAATAGAACTACCTAATCTTATTGTATTTACTGAATAATACTGTCAGGTTTCGATTCTAACCTTGAAGCTTCATCAGGATAGCTAAAATGCATGTGTTCATTTATAGAATATAATATAATGATTGATATTATAGAGTATGTGTAGGTTACAATTAAAAAAATCGAATAGTTGTAATTTACAAAAACTATATGTTACGATAGAAAAATAAAAGTATAAAATAATCAAAGTAAAGATAAGATTTAAAATACTTATCTGAAAGTTGAACGTTCGCAGTTAGAAAACTAAAAACAATATGAAGACGCCAGAATTTTAGTTTATCGGTTAAGTATTAGCGGTACCCGGTGAAAGGAAACATAGCAACCCGAAACATAAAGTATTTGTTGTGTGTTTTAAATGTTCAAAAGTCTAAAGCATAAAACTGACTTCATTGAAATTTTTATCTGTCTATGTGAGTTATGTTTCAAAAATTATGAAGCTGAATTAAAAATTGCAAATTATCCATTTACTACGATTTCCACAAGTAATTCTCGATGGGGAGGTTGTGGTATATGGAGCAAAAACAATCTAAATATGTTCTGTCTCAATCTGCATCACTATTGTGTCGAAAAAGATATCGAAGTGTGCGTTTTAAAATGGACTTTGGAAAAGTATTTGTATTTATAATTAATACCTACAGTTCAGCCTCTGGCGAATTCCAGATATTTCTCTTAAATCTGAAAACTTAAATCTTTTATTTTCTTTCTTAAATATTATGCTCATAGGAAAAATACGTAATAAAAGCTGGGATGTAAGAAAGGATGAACCGAATAATACAAAAGAATATGAAGCAGTGAAGACATACAAACTTAAAGAGGAAATAATTGCTAAGAGATATGAAGAGGAGATAAGGAGGATAATAAATAAGGAAGGAGTGACAGTAGGAAATGAATATATTGAAAAAACGTGGAGGATCTTTAAGACGACAGTCAATGAGGCAGCCAAAAAAGCGTGTGGAATAATAAGAATGAAAAAGGATAGGAAAGCGACTAAATGGTGGAATGAAAGTGTGAAACAACAGGCCAAGCGTAAAAAAGAGAAATGGAGGATATATTTACAAAACAGAGCGCAAGATAATTACAATAAATACAAAGAGCAGAGGAAGAAAGTTAAAGAAACCATCAGAATGGAAAAAAAAGGAGTTGGAGAACATTTGGTGATAAGCTGGAAAAGAACTTTAGGGAAAACAAAAAATTGTTTTATGGAGTCTTAAGGAAGGTTAGGAAATGGAAGCATACAATGAGAAATATAAAGGATAAAAATAGTAAACTATTAACGGGAGGAAAACAAATTATGGAAAGGTAGAAAGAAATACTTCCAAGATTTACTAACAATAAGACAACAATTACCACACCAATTGCAGAAACAACTACTGAGTTCCCGAAGAGAGACAAAACGACAGAAAATCTGGAAATCACAATAGAAGAAGTCAAAGAAGCAATAAGCAAGATTAGAAACGGAAAGGCCGCAGGACAAGATAAAATAACAGCAGAGATGTTTAATAACATAAGCCATGATGGTACCAAATTGTTTTGGAAAATTTATAACAAGGCATTGAAGGAGAAAAAGGTACCCAAGGACTGGACAACATGAGTAATTGTACCAATATATAAGAACGGAGACCAAAAAGAGTGTAATAACTATAGCGGTATAACGTTACTAATCACAGCAGCAAAGATCTATGAACGAATATTAGAAATAAAACTACAAGACATGATAGAACTTACCCTGGAAAACGGCACAAAGTGCATTTAGACGAGGAAGAAGTACGCAAGATCATATTTTCACATTGAAACAAATTATAGAGTCGATCAAAAGCAAAACGAAAGCGTACTTCCTATTCATCGATTTACAAAAGGCCTTCGACAGAGTACCTAGAACGAGAATGTGGAAAATACTAGAACAAAGAGGGGTTAGTCGATTAATAATTGATACAATTAAGTCACTATATAAAGAGAATGAGACTTATGTAATATACCAAAACATGAAGTCAGAAACCTTTCTTACAACAGATGGTCTTCGGCAAGGAGGATCAAGTCATAAAGGAATGTCAACCCCAAATGAAGAAAACTGACAGTTGGATACAGAAATTTGAAGAGAGTAGAAAATATCAGAATGTGCAATTTGCAGATGATGTAGTGATAATGGCAAGAACTGAAGAAGGACTACAACAAAACATAAATATATGAAATAAGACACTAGAAAGATATGGCATGATGATAAACAAGAAAAGACGAAAGTAAGGGTATAATGCAAGATAAAGAGAAAATTAACATTAAAATCAATAGAAAGAACATAGAACAGGTGAATGAATATAAACTACTTAGGAATAATTATACAGAATGGCGGAAAACAAGATAAAAACATACAAGAAAGATAGAAAAACAATAGGTTATATCACGCAATAAACCGTACATTTATAAGGAAGAAAGAAATAACTAGGAAAACTAAAATGACCAATTTTAAAACTGTAAATAGACCAACTTTGATGTATGGTAGTGAGACATGGACAAACGAGGAGAGTATGGGAAGCAAGAGTGATTGCAAGACCAGGAAGAGGACGACCTCCAGAAAATTGGGACAATACAGTGGCAAAAGCTATAAGGAGAAGAGGAATGAGTGTGGAGGAGGTAAGAATATTGCCAAGGACAGGAAGGTGGAAAATATTGTGTAAAACATAGAATAATATATCCCCACACCGATAGGTATCTTGGGATTACGATTACCTCACGGAAATCTTATATTAAATAATCTTTTTAAATTAAATTATACTATTATCCTAGTTGCTTACTTCAATGTAAATTTTGATGTAGATAGTAGTAATACTCGCGATCTGATAAATCCTTTAGAGTCGTACAACTTAAAGACATTTGTGTCTGCATCATGTATTAAATAAAGACGATATTGTAAATCTTCTATTTTACCAACAAATATTGGAATACTCCTTGGGTCGATCCCGGAACCAATTCAGTTTAATCTTTTTTTGAACGACATTATGGAATTTCTCTCTGATTACTAATCAGTTATGCTGATGATACTATGTCTCTAGCAGTAGCAAAGGGCGAGAATTCGAAAACAAGGCAAATGCATTCATGCATAATATACATCTATGGTTCACCTCCAGTAAGCTTTACTTAAAACTTCGACAAATGATGTTAACATATACATTAACGACAACAAAATCGAAAGAACAACTTCATTTAAATTCTTAAGCCTCATAATCCAAGAGAACTTAAAATGGGAAGAAAATATGGACACTCTTATTGCTAGACTAAATAAAACTCTAGTCCAACTAAGAGGATTAAGAAATATTCTGGATTTTAATACACTCAAAGTAATATACTATGCAGCGGTATACTCACGAACGTCATGCGCAATTATCCATTTGGGAATCGTCAGCTACCCTTCAGAAAATCTTTATTTGTGTAGAAACGATGACAGAACCTCGTGTAGACCCTTCTTTCTCCAACACAGAATACTTCTAGTAGTAAGTATCTACATTCTCGAATTGCATATTACATACATAAAAATAGATTCATATTAACATTAGAAAATAATACCGAACATGGCTATACTTTCAAACGAACTATCACACGCATGAATCAGCATTGCCTTGCTATTAAGGTTAGAAGTCCTACTTATCTAGGAATATAAAAATTTATAATCATTTCCTGATAAGTAATTATAAGGTTTTTAATTTAAAGCTATTTAAAATTAAAAATAAAAATCTTTTATTACAACATTGTTTCTACAGCTTAAATGAGTATATTACTTATAATTTAAACTAATTTGCTAGTTTTTTAAGCTGCTGTTAACTGTATTTCCTTTTGACTTTTTCTGTGATTGTTTTCTTTCTTTTGGAAATAAAAATATATTGTATTATAAAATTATAAGATGGAGAACAAGTTAATCATTAAAATATACCAAAATCAGTCTGCTGCATACCTTGCAAATAATAGTAAAGGATTAAAAGCAATGAATGAAAACCTTTATGAAAATGCAGAACATCGATGTGTCTCGTCAGTACCCTCTCCGACACTGTAACATACACAGAAAACGGAAAGATGTACAATGAATACAAAAAACACGATATGAGCTAGTAGGAATATTTGGAAGGTATGCATTTTAAGGTATGCCTACTAATACAAGTAGACTTGAAGAAAAAAATATGCGAACGATTCAAACCTGACCAAGCAAGAGATAAAATGCCGGTTTCTGGTAATGGAAGGCACCCGATATCTTCTCTCTCACTTGCTTAGGGTCGAATGGTTCGCATACTTTTTCCTTCAAATATATAAGAAATAAAAATAAATGAATATATTAGGCAGAAATAATTCTATTTGATTATTGAAAAAGGAAAAGAGAAATGACAAAAACAAATTGAGAATTTAAAAATATAAATTTGGAATTTAATGTTGTTGTGTGTTAATTAATTGAAGATGGAGTTTGAATTTGAAAGGGAAGCAGGATAAGTTACTGAAAAGTTGTGCTCCATAAGGGAGTGCAAAATTTCAGCCCCCTATACAACTAAGGGAATTTATAGAAGCAATTGACCCTCAAACTACTATGTTTTTTATCTCCGTTTCTTTTGAACCGTCGGTTAGAAATTTTACAATAATATTTTGTGCGGCTAGAACTTTTTACTACTTAACTAATGTAGCTAAAACGATTAAAATATTTTTGGGACCTCCAGAAAGAAGGTCATGCTTCCGAGCACAAAGAGTAAACTTTCGTCAAATATTCTCTTATATCCCAGCTTTGTTGTGTGAAAATTTGATCCAATTTGCTGTGGTGGAACATCTTGAAAAAAAAGTAAAATTAAATATAAAGTACTATAGAGCAACAGCAGCAATAGTAAGTCTGACTTTTATTACAACAGCTGTAAACTAAATAGAAATTAGACATTTCGGGAGCGTAATATGTTAATTGTCCTCATTTAGAAAATATACTCCGGTATACGAGCAGTTACAAAATAAAAGTGCCACAGTATAATTCATTATTTTGAATAGAACGCCCTGTATAAGTTTTTTTTATTATGAAAGGTCTCTAATCACATTCCATTCTTCATCAGATTATGAAGGCAATTTGTTTTGTAATTTTCGAGTTAAATTTTCTCTCATCTAAGACTGAAAAATCACCTGACTATCTAAAGTATTCCTACGTCCAAACGCCTTCAAATAACAATAACATTTTTTGGGTGGATTGATTGGGTCAATTCAATTACATCAATATGTCAGCAAATTGATTTTATCACCAGATGACGGGGTGGTCACTAGGATAGTACTGACTTCGATTGGTTAAAAAGAGACGGAGATAAACATAAAGCAGTTTGGCGATTAATTGTTTTTATCAACCCCCCTTTCAGTTTATTGAAATTTGGCACAGATTATATTCATAAACTATAACATAACTAAACTATAAACTTTTGTATAGCTTTCCAATTCGATACCATCGGGAGCACTCTTCAGTAGCTTATCCTGGTGTACTTTTTGATCATTCAAGCAGTTGCTTCTATTAGAGTTAAATTAAGATCTTTCTTATGTTCCGTGGTAGTAGGTACTGGTTGTACAACGTTAGGGCAAAGGTCAATGATTAAAGATGATATAATGGAAAAAGCAGCCAAAGATTGATGAAAAAACGATTCCTTTTTTTACATGAATTCTAAGCTTCCGCTGTATATTTTTAGCTTCATTTAACCAACATTTGAAGTTTACCATAGAGGAGGAAACTAACAATTCCATTCCTTTTCTTGACACATTGGTGATCAGAGATGATTATACTATTTCCTCCAAAATAAATCTAATCTTATATATATCTTAACGAAAAAAAGGTAGAATACTGAAACTTTCATATAAATTATTCCATAAAAAAAAACCTTTTTCGCTTATGTAACATTTTTGTCAATAATTGTTATCCACCTAAATTGGTGAAGAATACTGTTTATAATTCCTCAGTAGTCGACTTTGATAACAGTGAACACCATACAGTGAGTACTTCAAACAGGCCTGTCATAGAGTCCAACACTGAACCGGTTGATCATATGGTTCAAAGATATTGTCGTTTTCCCTTCATATTAAACTTACTCCCAAAATATCCAGATTATTCAAGGAATTTCCTAATAAGATTACCCCCCTATAATGATAGTACTCTTTTTGTCTCTTTTCTAAGTGTAAATTTCCAACTCCGTTAGAATTACAATCGAATGTCATTTATCGAATGCCATGCTAAAATTGTGATGCCACTTACATTGGCCAGACATCTCAGTATGTGAAAAGTAATATGGTAATATGTTTATAATGAGATTAGACAGATGTTTTGATACATTGTGAACCTTATGTTGAGTTATTTAAGGATTTTTCCTATTTCATAATTAATTGGCTTTGGAAGATGGTACTTTTGTGTTTATGTATATTTGTTTGTTTATTAATTTTGAGTGTATGTTTTATTTTAGAATATATATATATCTTGTTTTTTGTGTTTTATTGGTTATTTATGGCTATTTATTTAACTTCACTAAAGTCAATAGTATTTTGTGAATAGTTAGAGTGTTTTAGTATCTAATGTAAATTTGAAAATTAGAAATTTCTTGTCTCTACTGTCAGTTTTTATCATCACCGGTTTTATCGGAAACATGAAACATTTTTACATTTTTACTATAATATTCTTTGCGTGAATACGATTTCTATCGACTTAACGCCAAGAAATTACACTGGTTTAGTACTCAACTTCTTTGTTTTATATACCTACTAGGACACAACAAAGTATTTCATGTCAACATTCGTAGTATAAGAAATAAAATCGATGAGTTAAAGTTGTTGGCGAAAGCAGTAATTTTTCCAGATACTCTGCTTATTTGAGAACATTGGTTTAAGAACGAGATTGAAACTCGCTTTAATACTTGACTATAACCTATGCAGTGTTTATTACAAGAATTCACGTGATGGCGCAGGTGTCAGTATTTTTGAAATAGCACAATTGACTTCACATTAAATATTTGCAAAATTCATTTTATTCTCTTTACGATAGTAATTATGATAATCTAAGCAATCTATTTTTAGTATTTATTTATTACGGGGTTTTCTTGCACACCTACCCGCAAAACTAGAAATTACATATTTCAAATATTTTTAAATTATTAAGAAAAGAAGTTTGGATGTACAGACGTACACTTATTTTAAAATAACTTTCAGTTATAGAGAGTGCTTCAAAAGTAAACACTTATACCGATATTTTAAAATAGCAGCTGATAAAATCAAGTGTGCGTTGCATATAAGTAATATGGAGGCGCATGGTATGTTTAAACGTGAGGACATTGTTTTGGAATGCAAGGATGATTTGATTGTTGATCCTGCTACTTTATGTATTCTATTTAGTAAGAAATTCAAACGTCAAGATGTTTATACTAATAATTTGCAGCATATATGTGTATGATTTGGATGAGGGTAACTCGCTGCTTTTGTGTCTTGTCCGTAAAAGGAAAGTTTTCAGTGTAATTTTAGTTATATCAAATAAGTCATCTTCTGGGACACACTGAGGCATGTTGCTAAATATATAGCTTCACCATTGATTATTAAAAAAATAAATTACTATCTGATGGCTTGTTCTTTGACAAACTAAAAAAGTAATACCTGCCTATAAGAAGCGAGACAGGCAATAATTGGTTTCCAACTACAGACCTATTTCTATAATATAGTCTTACTTCCCATTTTTTTTTTTTTGAACAAATAGTCTTTCCACGAGTTACGTTTTTTTTTTTTAAATAAATCGAATACGTTCATCAACGCCTTTAATTCTTTAAGAAATTTAGTATCTCATCTTTGCCTTCCGTCTATCTTCTGGAGATCCTTGCTCACACTGTCAATTGGGACAACTCTCCCTTAAATTCTGATTTTCACTCCTACAACACGAGGAGTGGATCTAGCTTCCGTTTGCCGTTGAGCAGGTTTCGTGTAACTCAAAGGTGTCCCATTCCTGCGGTCCTACGGCTTTTTACTTTCTTACCCAGCGCCCTTAAATGTATTGACTCTTTGCAGGTGTTCAAGACTATAGATTGCCCCTATTATTGCTCCACCACTGCGTATACTCTGTCGCGAAGTTTTTAGCTGTTCTAGAACAGCATTAAATTTTTAGTTGTTTCCAATAATATTTCTTATATTCACATTATTCATAATTACATTTATTTGCATTATCTTACGTCGTAATTACAATTAGTGTACTGTTCCTATATCACTTATCCATTATACTGTGAACTGATGGTCCAAGCATATAAATTTAAAGAAATTAAAAATGACAAAATTAATTTAGCTAGCTCAGCAAAAATGAATTTAAAAGGGCGCCAGAGATTCTTAAATCTCAGAGTAAATTTTTTAAAAATTAATAGTGGGCGTTTACAAAATTGAAATTTAAAATCCCCAAAAATTGAGATGGCAGATTTAAAAATAAAAGAACTATTTAAGATGATATTTACAATCATTTAATTTATTTAAAAAAAAAAAGAAAAAAAACATTTGATACAATTTACAGGATAAATGAAAACCATGAATATAAGATTCTGGCAAAAAACAAACCTGCATAAGATTCTACAATTTAAAAAGGACAATGCAAATCCTTTAGCAAACAAAATGGTGAATTCGTTCTAGAAGGACTTTCTTTACCACAAAAAAAAAATCCACGTGGTTTCAAAAATTCAAAGCAAACTAAAATTTAATTCAAATAACGTAAAGAAACAACCAAAATTAAAATGAAATTTAAATCAAGCCTCACAGTTCTCTTCACCTACCCCGAGGTGATTAAAATACTATAAATTTGATAACTACAAAAAAACGGAAAATTTAAACTCTAAACGCGATTACTTCTAAAACGAATATTATTAAAAAGCCTTACATGTATTGTGCACAAATATCTAACACAATTTAACAAAAGAATTACTAGATGGACGATTTAAATTCAAAGCAACGAACTACATCTTAAAAATGAAAAAGGATTACCAGAAACGGTAACCAAAACAACAAAACACGACAATACACGCGCTCGTCTATCTGATAACTCCTTGGGCCTCTAAGGTAACATTCTCATATATATGAAATTTACATTCTCGTGCGATGAACGCACAGCGCAACGCAAAGGAAAAACTAGCATATAAACTATATACAGGAGTACGCAAAATGTACAAATAAATGAAATTAACTATACACAACTGACCAAATAAAATGATACTAACAATTAAATCAATTAATAAAATCTCTCTAAAATAAACAAACAATAGAATTGCGGAAACTCTATCATTGTTTTGACAAGGCTGATTTGGAATAAATAAAAATACACATTTAAATTTCCGAAACCCGGGGTGCCATTCCACAGCAGTATTTATTGGACGAAATAAATCAAATCAAATTTCCATCGAAAATATTAAATAATTCAACATTACTTTGGAAATACTGCTGTTTAGATCATTTCTTCCGACAGAAAGGGTTTTCTCATTTTACGTGTAAGTGGTAATAATTTTGAAATTACAATCGAATTAACGAATTAATGTATTTCTGAAATATTCCTCTTAATTATTACAGTTATTATCAGAAATACATTAATTTGTTAATTATTTCATTCTGTTAAAAGCTTGCAATAGTTTAATATCGAATTATGAAATATTTCAAATTCGAAGTCCTGCATGAGCGATTCTGTAGCGAACGAATGCTTAATTGATGAACATTTAAAAGTTTTTATTCGATAACATCTTATCATTCAGTAATGTAAGTGCCAAATGTCCGTCCTACCTTAGTTTTGTTTTATTTGTACACACATCTTCATATGAATATATTTTTAAAAAAAAATTAAAGTCTTGTGGATCACAAGATTCCATAAATTTTCATTACTCTCATATTAGCATCAATTTTTTTGCTATTTCATTCATTCACATTACCGATGTGTTCGCAAGCACGTCCACACCAGAATTACCGTACAATTCCCGTCCACACTACGACGAATCGTCCCTTTGATGTCGTGCTGAACGCTATCGCCAGCGAGCGCGGTTGTAATGCTCGCTGCAATAGCGAACACCTGTCCACACCTAATACATTCGCTTTACAGCAATACTTACCATCTACTCAGGGCTGCCAACTGTGAATTAATAAAATTCTCAATATGAAACAATAAAGGTCTCTAACGGCCGTTTGCACCGTCTGTGATTAACATTTTAATTAACTAATCAAAGATTAAATTTAATTACGAATTAAATATGAATAGGATTGCACCGAACAGATTTCATTAATGATTAGTTAATTAAAAAGTTTGCGACAGGAAGTATAGGTTGGTAGTGCGTTAAGTTTAGTGTTTAGTCAAAAATCGTATTTATATTGGGAACACTGTTCCATCATAATGAAAATTGCCGCTATGCGAATGCGCGATTTTAAGGGGCATTTGAAAGTTATTGGAATCTAAGCTGAAGAAAATTGCTACAAAATTAGATATTGAAATAAAAAAAGTTGAGTAGTAGTTTTAAAATAGAAATTAATATGTTAATGCAGGTTTTTTTTTCATTATGCAATTCTTTTATTTGTTTGTCCTGCGAATGCTCCAATTTTTGATACTTTTTTTGACCTCTGCTATTACTTGTTAGAATTATTTTATTATTACCATCATTTCCTTATATATTTTGTTCCTTTTATTTAATAAATAAATGGTTAATTACATACACAATATTTCTTTTAAAAAAGTCAAAGTGATAATGCATTTAGAGTAAATAAAATATATTTCGTTTATACAAAAGCCGAAGAAAACATATAAAAAAAAAAACGTTCAAAAGTTAATTTCTATATAGCAATGAATTACAAATTGTTGAAATAATCATTAATTAGTAATGCCTGTGTCGCAGCAAGTACATCATCAACAGCGTCATAATTAATCTCATGAAGTTGTCCATTTAAAATTTCTTGATTTAATTTTTCTTCATTGATTTCCTCTTTACCAACATTTATGACTATATTGTGCAATACTGAGGTACCAACTATTACTGCCATAAAGGTATCCAGTTTTAAGCGACAACCATATGCCAGTATTGGAAAACATTCTTCTTAGAACCATGTTTCTAAGAAGAATGTTTTCAATGACATTCCGTGTTGTAATATGGCTTTCATTATAATGATTTTTCACAACTGTTTCAGACTTTAACAGTGGGGTCAATAAATATGTTTTTGAGGCATATCCACTGTCGCTTAGGGAAAAAGAATGTATCGTTAAAGTGTGTATTCCCTGGCCATCGTACTACGATATCCATTATTTTTAAATTAGCATCATATAAAAATTGTGAATTTATAGACAGATATCCTTTCCTATTACGAAATACCTCCGGGTCATTCCCACCTAAAACTATGAGTAATCCTCAAATACATTTATTGTCAGTTATTATGTTTTATTTTTGATTTACCTTGGACTTTCTAAAACCCTGTCAAATATACACTTCTTGCACGCCGCTATTCCTTGTTCTAATCTTCAAAGTGAACACTTTAATTAGCTAGCTATTTCAATTTAGTCAGCCTATAAACATGATTGTAAACAAGAAACTACGCTTGCACCACTCTAACTTTATGACGTTAAATCTACCTTGGTACTGATTAAAGATAATCACGAATTAAGGATTTAATTATTAGTTAAGCAGTGGGTGCAAAGGAATTTAAAGTTTAATTATGATTAAATGTTAATTATAACTTAATCACGAACGGTGCAAACGGCCGTAATATTCTCCAATATTTTGTCCTTATCACCAAAACTAATATTTTGAAAGCAAATTGGTATGTGTAATTTTGCTTTATTATAAATACATTTTTATAAAAATAACAAGCACAAGTAACATTCATTCATTTCATTCATTCAAGTTAGGGTGGGCACTTGATGTCCGGGCACTTGAGCTTGGTGCTCATTGTACCATCCCTATTGATTCTCTTATTTCCATTCGAGCAGCTTGGTGTTCTCTGTAAAGCCCAGTATCTTGCCCAGTGGAAACTTGAGGACCTTCGAGGGCTCCAATAGATCTCTCTCGAAATAATTTTGCCTGAGTACCTTCAGTTCCTCACATGTGCAGATTACATGTAAACTCGCTTCCTCCTATAGTTCGCATCTTCTACACCACGGTTCGCTTACACGCCTGTGTTGTATAGATGCTTTTTCAGAGGGCAGTGTCATTACCAACCCAGTAAATTGGTTTTAACTTTTTCTTACTGCGCTTGAGTAGGTTATCAGAGAAGACACCATACCCCAGTCCCCTATCAGCGTTTTGAATGGAGTTGACCTTCAGTCGACCTCCATTTCTTTGTACTTTCTTTATCTAACCAGGTCCAGAATCTCCCTTCTTGCGGAATCCTTAGTAATCCCACATACGGGCTCTGGGCCGATGAAGTGTCTCTTAGAGCCCTCCTTGGCTAGTTCATCGCTATTACGTTGCCCTTTATATCCTCATGTCCGGCACCCAAATCAGAGACACCGTTGTTGTCTCGTGCCAGTGCATTGAGGGATCGTTTGCAGTCCCTAACTAGTTTGACCTAGTTACAGGTTTGAGACTGCCTTAATGACAGCCTGGCTGTCAGTCATTATATTAATTTTCCTCCTCATGTAGCCCCCTTTTGCAATCATTTCTGCACAGGCTGCAAGGGCGAATACCTCTGCCTGGAAGACCGTTGTATGTTTTCCCAGGCACAAGTAACATGTCCTTAAAAACAACTGTTCTCTTTAAAAAAACTTTGGCTGACACTTTATTCAATGAAAATAACTTTTGTTGCTAGTCAACAACGTTTATTCTTGTTTGTCATCCATATAACATTCCTTAGCCATAGATAAAGTACAGAATATATTGCTGCTTAATATTGTCCGAAAATTAAGATGTAGAAATCTGCAGGACTATGATTATTATATTGTTTATGTTTTTAAATTTTTTAATAGAATTCTCAATTATCGCAATTTCTATAATAATTTGTAAATCGCTGGATTTTAAATGTTTCATTTTTTGGTAAAAATGTCACAATAGCAGATAAAATAGACATTTAGTAAGAAATTAATAGCAACACTGCGTCTGATGTGTAGGAGCCTTGTGTAAATGTACTCACCAAGTAACAGCACAATTTAACGTAAACTAATTTTAAATCTTTCCATTTATCCTGCATAATACAAAGCAAATTCTATTAAACTGTTTTTGTTGTATCTGTACAGCATAATCAGGTTTATATAAAGAAAAATCTGTAAACATTTATATTAAGTACCTACACAGAATTAATATACTGAAAAAGAATGTTAAAACTGTTTCTTCGATAACCTAAAATATTGTTATGCCTGCACAGAGATAACTGTGTAAATGTTTATAGTATAGAATGGAAATGAAATTAATTAGGTTAAATTTCATTTGTTATTAAAACACGTTTTTTTTTGAAAAACAGAATTTTATAGTTTTTAAATACCAGCCATGTAAAAAATACTTTAGATTTCAGCGTAAGTATCCATATTGTCATACTGTTATGATTACGGTAAATAAGCAATAGAATACCAGAAACGCTTGCAACTTCTTTTTCAAAATGTACCTATAAATTACATTACTTTCTGTCTTATTTTCCGTGCTCTTGCCTGCTTAATAATTTAGAAATAACCCAGATTCAGGTAATCTAATAGATGCCACAAGCACGAAAAGGCAGCGTATTTCACAGAATTAAGCAACTCGTTTCCCTGTTGAAAAGTACATAAATATATGTGGTTGCAGAGGAAAAAGTAATTTGGCTACCCTTGCCATTACGTTAAGATAAAATGTATTTTTTCCTGACGAAATTGGATAACGCAGAGCATGTACTTTTATTTTAACGTAGCCGTTGTAATCAAGGATTGTGTCGGTTTGTTTTAATTTTTACGAGCAAAAAATAAACAAAATAACAAACACTGAACGTGACGGGACCCACTTCTTAAAATTACTGAAAGCCGATGAGGAAAGTATGAGTACAATAGCAAACTCATTTCACTTGATGAAACCTTTTAAGGTTGTAAATTTTTCGTTTTTTATTAGAGGATGCCTGGAGCTTCTAACTTATTACTTGTACTTATAAAACGGAGGCAGACAAAAATATTTCAAACATTTGGTATTTGAAGGTTATGTTACGACAAGCAAAATTCATGCGATTCTCAACTTTTATACTCGTTGTAAAGAAGGCAAGTTAGAGTCACGCACTATGTGAAATGAAAAAAGATCTTAACAAATTAAATTATATTTGGAACAGAAACCATTGTTCTTTAAAATGTTAAATTTAAGAAAGCATAACACAAATATTGCTACTATCGATCGCTAAGATATAAAGTAGTTTTACACACAATTTACTCTATGTTTTAATGCACGTCATAGTTTTTATCTATGTATACTCATTGTCAGTGGCATTAGAAGTGTTAAGGTCTCCATACGTTTCGGTATTTTTCATCGGGTTTGCCCGTCGTGTTTAACCGACATTCAAAACCGATGACCAACACTTTATTTATTTATGAAAACTAAATTATTACAAATCATCCCAACCCCCTAAAAGGTACTACACGAGGCTACCTATTCTAAGTACTATATGGGTTCCATAACAATTGATATGTTCTTACTCTAACTAAATAATTTCCCTATGATTCTTAATAACAAAAATATAATACAGTAGCCTCGCGACCATAGGAATACTACTTTTGTGAAATGATGAAATGTGATTAGTTCACATAATCGCGAGTCTACTGTAAATCAGTCAGCTATCAGTTATTATTAAATGCGCCCATGGAACGACTTTCGTTATCTCCCAGCATTCGCCAAGGACATTGACTATATATAATATACTTATATAAAATCAATGGCCGCGGAGTAAGGCAAAAAACCTTACTCTGGGATGATCAGGGAAGAAGTTCCAAACCTTATTACTGATAGCCGCAGATTATTATTATCCTTTTGAGTGCTGAAGAAGCAGCCCCCGCGTTTCCTTAAATTCCGACAGCCTTGCCGTCCTCTCGTACCTGCGCCCTTTTTCACACATAGGAAGTTGAAACAGGAAATATGATGACCTAAAAAACAAACAAAACAACAGCAGTACCTATTCTAATACTTAATAATAACTTGATCCTAATTATTCTAACCAAGAGTAATTAAATTATAGACTTATATTTTAAATATTTGTAGTTTAACACTAATTAGCGATTAAATTTTATTAGTGGAATTATAGCTTAAATGAAACAAACATTTAATTAAAAAAACTTGATTAGTAATAAAGGAAATGGCAACTTGAAAAAGACAATAAATGTCGAAACGTTGTTTATATATAGGAAATAAAATTTAATCGCTAAATAGAATAAAGTGGATAATATATAAGTATTCAAGAAAAAAGTTTAACACTAATTCCAACGGATAAAGATTTAGATAGTTAGTAGGGTAGCACGTGTTTATGAATGAATACAATATTCATTCATAAACACGTGCTACCCTACTAACTATCTAAATATCATGTCCTAACCTATCTAGTCTTTAGCAACATTACTAAAAAATTCCACCATTCGACCGACCCATTATCTCTAATATCTGTTTCGCATCGCGCCCAATTTAACCCGCTAGCTAATACCCTAGCTTCTGTACGCGACCGCCTATGATTTAAAATTAATATTATTATATTAATATTATATATAGAAAAATACATACAAATGTCGCTACTGACAGACATCAATGTTTCGCCTTTTCAAGGCTCGTCAGTGCCAATTTTTGCGACATTTGTATGTACCGCACAAGGCGTATATAATAGCTACTAGATGTAATTAGTAATGAATAGTGTGAGAGTGTTACGAACTCATTATTTTGAAAAGTTATTTTGCTAAATTTACAATATAATATCTACAAATATGTCTGATTAGAAACACAATTCGTATATTATTTGGAGTAAGCACTAAATTGGCCGCTATGCGCTAATAAATGGATTAAACGTAAGAAAAAATTAATATACCGGAAATTGTGTCTACATCAGACATATTTGTAGATTTATATTGGAAAATTAGCAAAATATCTTTCAAATAAGAGTTCGTAACATCTCACACTCATTCAGGTATTAATTACATCTAGTAGCTATATAATACGCCTTGTGCGGTACATACAAATTCGCAAAAATTGGCACTGACGAGCCTGAAAAAGGCGAAACATTGATGTCTGTCAATAGCGACATTTGTATGTATTTTTCTACGTTAATCCATTTATTAGCGCATAGCGCAAAATTAGTGCTTACTCCAAATAATATTACGAATTTTGTTAATCAGAACATATTTGTAGATATTATATTGGAAAATTAGCAAAATATCTTTCAAAATAACGAGTTCGCAACATCTCACACTCATTCAGTATTAATTAATATTATATATACAGGGTTGGGATAAAGTATGGAACAAAGCAAATAACTTAAAACGGAAAGGATGATGTTGATGAAACTTTGCAATAAGTGTCACGAAATATAACACATCTAATTTCGATTTTGTTGTTGTGACTGTATTCCGGTTCAACCGGAAGTTTCTTTATTTTTTTATTTAAATGTAACACCCTGTATATTTTTGCAGATTATAATAGACCTTGTTTTTGCGAATTCGACCATACTGGTTTTAGCAACATTATCTGTAAATAATGAAGAGATGAAACACTCCACATTTACTGAACAATTAATTTTATTTATCGTAAATTATTAACAAAATGGTAGTCATCTTATAAACGAACTCATTTAAAATGTTCAAAATGCTCGCCGTTTACTTCCTGACAATACGCCAGTCTTCTACGAAATTCCTGAGTTACCTTTTCCAAAACTTCTCTACGGATTAAATCACATTCGTCGACTATTCTTTGCCTCAACTCCTGCAAAGTAGTTGGTCGCCTAACGTAAACACGAGATTTGAGGAAACCCCACAGATAAAAATCTAATAGACTAAGGTCTGGAGAACTTGCAGGCCACTCTATGAATTCTCTACGTCCAATCCATCGATTTGAGAAATAAGTTCCTAACTCGCCTATCATAGTGGGGAGGCGCTCCATCCTGTTAAAACCAAAAACTTTGAGGCAACTCCCCATTGTGTTGAAATGCAGATAATGTGGTTTCTCAGTAGATCCAATACTTTTCTCACTTAAGTTTCCTTCTATAAAAAATCAGCCTATAAGCCTGTTTTCAACAATTCCTATCCAGACATTTAATTTTTGAGGATGTTGAGTATGGGCTTCATGGATCCAATGAGGATTCTCATTGGACCAGTACCTGGAATTATGGCGATTGACTGTTCCATTCAAACAGAAAGTTGCTTCGTCAGAAAATACCATATTAGTTTGCAAAATGTTCGTCTGCATTACAAATTTCCATCATTCTTTCGCAAACTCCAGGCGTCGGTCAAAATCATCATCTGTCAGTTCTTGAAGTAGGTGTATTTTATACGGATGGAACTTCTCTCTCTTCAAATTTTTCCTACAGAACGGCGACTTATGCCATGGTTTAGTGCTAAAGTTGTGTGGAAGTTTTGAGGTGATTCTTCTAATTCAATAGCAATGTTTTCTCTAACAACTGCGTTAGTTGCGGTCTGGGTCTGCCTGTTTTGTGTGATTTTTAATCGTTCCAGTCATACTAAAACGTTTTAGTGTTTTAGTGACAGCTGAACGTGTTATAGGAGTTCTTTCGGGTTGCATATCATTAAAAAGGTGACACACTTTTTCATGAGTTCTAACGCGATCGCCAAACCCGATCATCATTAAAATTTCAATACGCTCTCTTTTCATTTAAATGCACCATTTTTCATCCGTCAATTAGTTATTTTGATGGACGTGAATTAAAAAACTTGACATTTGTGAACAGTTACCTACTAGTTGTACTTATTGTATCATCCCCACTGACATTTTGCCGAACTAATTATCTCTCCATTATTTACAAAAAAAGGTGCTAAAACCCAGTATGTCGATTCGCAAAAACAAGGTCTATTATAATCTGCAAAAATATACAGGGTGTTCCATTTAAATAAAAAAAAATAAAGAGAACTTCCGGTTGAACCGGAAGTACAGTCACAACAACAAAATCGACATTAGATGTCATTATATTTCGTGACACTTTTGCAAAGTTTCATCAACATATCTCTTCCGTTTTAAAACGTTATTGCTTGGTTCCATATCTTGATCCCACCCTGTAATGTTTTATTTCTACCGCCTGATATGATAAATTAACTCCACCCCTAAAACGATTTTAACGCTACCACTGTGAAAATTTTAACACTTTTTTGACTAATTAATAGTCAGGAGAGTCCCACTCTTTCGTGTTATTTTGTCGAGAACTATAGAAGTTTAAATTTGACGAGCAAAGATAGTCAAGTATTGTCTATTGCTAGGGGTTATTTTGTCCAACTAACACGTGGGATTATAAAATACTTCTAGTCACATTTTTATTTGATCTAGATTAGACAAATTACTAGCTGTTTAACTAAATGAAGTGCGATCTATTGGTGTTTTAACACCATTTTCTAAACACAACGTCTTCTTAATATGCAACTCCTATTTCTAGTGCTGTAATATTCTCTCTTTAAGACGTTTTCTCAATTATAAATATGCAAACCCACTCTTTCACAAGTCTTAGTTTCAACTAAACGTACCAATTTTAAAATGATTTTTGAGAACCATTATAAAATTAAGTGAATGTTTATGCTATTTGATTCAAATCTAAACTAATTGCGTAAATAGATGTTCCAATACATCTTTAAGATGTTGAAATTTTTTATGCCCACTGAAATTAACGTTTTAATAACACAAGGTTACACTTGCAAGTCAGTCACATTTTGTGGTTTGTTTGGATATATTATATACGGAGAATCAAACACGAAAACAGATACACGTGCAATGCAGGTGGTGCGTTATAATGCAATACTGTATTAGAATAGGTGTGGTTTCTATATTTCTATCCGAGGGAAAAATTCTGATTGGTTGACGCTTCTGGATGTCTAGAAAAATAGTCAATCCTCATATCTGAACAAAGAATTCACACGAAATTCTAGTAATTTCTGTTCTATTAAATACGCGTAGTCAACTCGTCTGGCAAAGTTTGGAAAAATCAACACTAAAATATTTGAGTAGCGCAAAATTAACGCCACACCGTAATATTTTCAACAGTGTACCAATAAATTTTCTAGTCCACCTCTCATTTAAGGTATTATCCCACCTACTCTGTCAATCATTACCAAGTTTATCCCTAAACGCTCTAAACTACCACCAGCCGAAATTAGCTCAAATCTAATAATTAAGCCATCTCCCCTAAACAACGTCTCTTTCGCTAATTGATCCGCCCTCTCATTACCGATTACCGCTACATGAGCCCTAGTCAAAAAAGTTTTATATCCCCCTCGCGCAACATATCCCAAGTATCTAACAACAAGTCTTCGGATTTTTTAAATTCCCTAACCCCGCTAATACAGATAAGCTATCTGTCATAATCCTCACGTCCCGCATAAATTCTCATTCGCGCCTACTATAAACTACTGCCTGATTTATTGCAACTAATTCCGCCTGGAAAATATTGCAATGATCCCCTAATTTGATTATGTATTTCAATATTCCTATTATAAACAAAAAAAGCCGTCCCTGTACCACCCTCACCCTTCGACCCATCCGAAAAAATTTCTAAACCCTGTCGAAAATTGCCTATAAATTTATTACCACTAATACTTTTTAATACCGCGGGATGAATTCGCCCTCCTGTATCTACTCGCCTTCCTAAATCGCCCGGTTCTAATCTAATTCCGATGACCGATGGTGTTGTTGAAAGCACGTCAGATGAACACGTTGAGCCCATATACGGGCGGCCATCCATTGGTTTCGACCGAATCGTTTGGCACGACGCGTGCAAAAGGCATCCGTCCGTTCGGACTAACGGGTTGGACGTCAGCGTCGGTTAGACACGATGGAAAAAACCGAAGTGTATGGGGTGCTTTACATCCAAACGGAATAATTTGTTTAACGTGATTTTTTTTGGTATCAGAATGACTATATTTAAAGCAAGCTATGGTAAGAATCTGAATTTTTTATCGTTGATAATTTTTTCTTCTTTTTATTCGAGGCAATATGACAGCTTAGGTACCTATATTATATATAATCAATGTCCTTGGCGAATGCTGGGAGATAACGAAAGTCGTTCCATTGGCGCATTTAATAACAACTGATAACTGATTTTTTTTTTGGGAGTAAAATTAATACTTTTACTCCCCAAAAGAACCCAAAATTAGCCTGAAACCTGGCGACTGGAATATGTCTAGGTAAAAATTTATCAGTTACTAAAAATGTAGATAACATATATTTAAGGCGCCCGAAAATTGACAATATTTCTCAATAAAATAAAATCTTACAGTAAACGAATAAATTTATATCATGAGGAAAACAGAAGAACCGATTAAACGAATAATCTGGTGTTTACTTTAAATATCTACAAATATCCCTGTCGATAGTTGAGTTATGAACGAAAGAGTTAAAACGTGAAAAAGGGAAATAAAAATCCAGCAAAAGACATACAAAACTATAGTGAGTATTTTAATGCGATTCCAACACGCAGCGCGTCTTTCAAACCGCGAAATATATAAAGCTAGTAGCCAAGGAACATGCACCACAGAAAGTAATCATGAAGTAATGTTAAGCCTTTCTGGGTGTGGCAACCACATACTTAAAATACATACATACATATACCGCGTATGCTCATATCTACCGCTGCAGAGAGCAAACAAGGATTGAAAAGAGACGTCATTTTGATGTTCATTCTGCGGCATATTCTTTGTCCTTGTGATGTGCGTGCGCTTAGAGGTATAACTATTAAAATGTAAAATATTTTGAATGTTAAATAGACGATGTTAGTGTTATTTATTTTAGTTGATTTTATTTAGAATAGGTGTTATTGTATCGATACCATTACAGATAAAGGAGCTTTTAAAGTTCCTTTATATATGCTGCGACGATGTAAGATTGTATTAAATATGTTTTGTGTGGTAATAGTAGTATAGTATTCTCTTCGCATCAAGCTAGTTTTGTAGTCTTAATCATGAGCTGCTTGAGATTAATTACTAAAACAATGAAATCACTGTGAAAATTCTAGACTATTGCCAATCTTTTTGTTAAATTACCAGTTTCCTGCTGAAGACTTTGGAACGACTGTGCGATCGTTATATAAGAGAGGTGGCCTTACCTTTGTATCCACTTCACACAAATCAACACGCCTACAGCTCGGGAAGGTCCACCGAATCTGCCCTCCACTCACAATCAGTAGTGCGACGGATGGGGAGATCGTTGGACAATAAAATGTCTACCCTGGGTGTATTCCTAGTTATAGAAGGAGTTTTTGATAACGCTTCTGTAAACAGTATTGTCAGTGCCCTAGCCAGACACGGTGTCGAGCCGGCCCTTGTAGGATGGCTACACTGTATGTTGGAGCAAAGGGCAATAGAAGTAAGTGTGGGAGGTGCCAGTGTGAGAAGGCGCGTAGATCGAGGCTGTCCCCAAGGAGGCGTCTTGCCACCACTTTTGTGGAACCTTCTGATAGATGACCTCGTTCATGCGCTGAACACATCTGGCTTCTGCACAATTGCATATGCGGACGATATTACGATCCTCATTGGTGGAAGATTTGACAACGTGCTTTACAATTTGATGCAGACTGCTCTAAGGTCTCTCGAAAACTGGTGTAGAGAACGTTGCCCTTCTGTAAACCCAGATAAATCAGAGACGGTCACGTGACTTGGAAGCGATCGCTATTGATAATGACTCGATACTTAGATAGGTTAAAGGTCATAAAGGTAATCTAGGAAGCCCACTCTGCTGTGTACAATATTACCTAGAGGACAAGACACCGAAGCACATCTTATGTGACTGCCCGGCGCTTGCCCAACTTAGAGGTTCCATCCTGGGAGAGTTCTGGCCCAGTATGGCCAGCTTTGGCGGCACCTCACATGTCACACTGCTCGAGTTTATTCTTTGCTTGGATCGGCTCGAGTAGGCTGCGGGTGAGTGACCTCGCCTAGGGAAGGTAGCAAAATGGGCCCGGTTTGAGTGGCCTAAGTACGCGTGGCTAGCCACTCTTCCCAACCAACAGTCCAGAATCCAGAAATAGTAGTTTCGTTATAAGTATTTTGTATGAATGTTAATCATACACCCTTACATGAATGTAGACAATTCATATATCTATCGGTGTCTTGGGTCACTTAGTTCGCAGGATGGGCATTCAAAATGACAGCGACCATGTTTGCAACGGTCTTCTTTCCACGGTATACATGTTTTAAGTATGTGGTAGCAACGCTAGCAACAGCGCTCACAGTTTTCGCTTTCTAGCGCTGCTGTACAGTGGGTATTTACACTACAGCATACTTTCCAGAAATCTAATTCTAGCGTGCAAAACGGATACGCCAAATTTGTAGGTGCTATTATCATCAACAGTTTCTCGTTGTAAATCTTTCAGTTGTTTTAAAGATGCTTCGCAGATGTAACACTTCAACGTTCATGTAGTTCTCGTGGCAGCGTTGCACAGTTTACCCTCAGTCATTGTGAACATCATGCAATGTTCAACAGCTACATCAGCAGCAATTTGAGTGGGCTTCAAGTTCTTGATTTTGCCTTCTATGTAATTAACTTCCTCCGTGGTGACATCAGTGGTATTTTTCAGAAATCCGATCCTTATTGGGATGCAATATCGTGGGGAGGATGGAGTGGGTTTTTGCCATATTATTTTTTTGTTTGTTCCACAATGTATTGGTAATGGCACTAATGAGCTCTGGAATATATTTACATCGCAGTTAGCATCATTTTCAAATTTTTGTTTGAATTACGATTGTTACGATCCATGACAACCCTATTTCGTCAGCAATTGCATCGTTGTCCGTTCATCTTTGGTTAAAGTAGTACATCTTCCAAGTGCAAAATCAACCTCCCCGCAGTGTGGTCCAATAGGTTCTGTAAATTAATTTCAGCGTGAGTAGCAGTAATTATATACGACTCCGGTGTATGAGCACAGTTTTTTGGCTACTTGTAATTTGCTATAGCAGGGATATTGTTTAGTTCGCATAATATTGTACTATCTCCTCGCTGTTGAGATTTATTGAAGTCCTGCTTCAACAAATCTCAACAAATCTAAGTAGAGCTTCCATGTCATTCAGTAATGCAACTGCTTTCCTTCATTCCTTATTTTATTTATATTTATTTTTCCAATTTTACTCTTTTCATATTTGTTTGGTTAAGCTCTTGTAACTCCCACATTTAGTTTCTTTTTAAATTTTCGTGTGAATGTTATGTATGACATCATTCCATTCATCCATTTTCACGATAGCTTTGCGAGCCTAATGCCCACATCAAAATTGCCACATCTTGTTTACGCCACAACGAATCATTCCATTTCTCTCAAGAACGATTATAATAGTCGCTATACGCTCACATCGATTATATCTGCCTTACATTACATGTTATATTCGCGCTCGTCCTCTAATGTGTAAGAATATTTAGGTTTTCTCGGCATCCAAACGAAAAATATATAGCATGGTATGCACTCTTTCAATCAACTCGTGGGACTTTTTAATACTTATTGTGCATTATAATTTTTCTACTTATAGAATGCTGGCGTAATATGGACAATACAAATAAAAAAAATAAATCCTGGCCGTAAGACCATAAGATAACATTGGAATGAAACTTCCATATATTTTCTAATTTACGGTTTGGAAAGACACTTATTGTTAGTAAAAATTTTTGTAAATAGGTTAAAATTCTAATTTTTAGTTTTATTTAAATAATATGTGAAATTGAAAATTACAAGGAATAACAACTGCGCTTTTCAAATAATTTACAATTTCCATAAACTGTTGTGCTTTAATAGCTACATTTTAGAATTAAACATATTTTTGTAAAAACTGTATATTTAACAACGTCTATTAAGATTTCGTTGAACCATGTAAACTGTATATCGTTTAGCGCCGTGTTTAACAGATGGCACAGCATGTATACACTTTATGCATTAATTTCTAAATTACAAGTTATTTGTATTTTTTACATTTAACAGCTAACCT
Organism: Protaetia brevitarsis; assembly: GCA_004143645.1. NCBI lineage: Eukaryota > Metazoa > Arthropoda > Insecta > Coleoptera > Scarabaeidae > Protaetia > Protaetia brevitarsis. The sequence goes on from RXPK01004899.1 coordinate 55,503, forward strand.
TTCCATATGTGTCACATGCTCGAAAATTTACAAAAGTATTTTTCTGCACATGAATCATTGACAAAATGTTCGGCAATTTAAATTCCTGGCATTCTTGAATATATTTAGATCCCGCTCTGTGCGATCGAATAGAATACATACATAAACTGATGGAGAAATGGAATACGTTTTTCTAATATGATATGAGTGGATATATACGGTGTCTGCGAATAAATAGCGTGATGTTCCTGTTATCGAATGAGGTCTCCCAGTGGGAATGATGTAACAAATTGGTTGTATGGGTTACATATAGTGGAAGCTCATCTTATATTTGCGTTCAGGTCACTTATGTCTTTACTTAGTACTCGCTATTCAATCATTTTTTTTATTTCATTTGTACCTACTTTTCTTTTGCATTGAAGGGATCTTAGCCATCAGCTACGTGATTGTTATCGTTGATTGTAAAAACTTTGCTTCAAATCAGAATATTTCATTCTCTAACAAGTTGCCAATTATACGGTATATTGGAACACTGTTTTTACGATGGGTATGCTTGCTGTAAGCAGTGATACCTTCGAATTTATCAATCCTTTACATAATCTGCTGTAATTCATAATGTGAATACCCAAAACCTATTGTTTTAAATCTGCTACGTTGAAACCACACGAATTAGCTGGAGAATTTACCAATCAATCTACATAAATGTGCTGAGTAGATGTCATATCCAAAGCTCAGCTTGGTGATTATGGTGTAGAAGAGGCGATACATACAAGAGTGATTTTACATTTCTGCATATTCAATAACATTATCTCACTTCGTTCTTCGCCATCTTAATTCCCGCTTTCCTTGTAAGGAATGGCTTTTCACTAACGACTACTTCACCTGGAACTCTTGCACAACACTCTTGCCAACCGCCACCGCTTTAGCTAAGATATGCGCCTTCTCGAATTAGATACAATCCCAATGCGGCCCTTCTTTTACTCATAACATTTTAACATCCCTTTGCTGTATTTCCAATTCCACACAAATTGCTCAAATATCAAACACCAGCAGGTGTAGGGTAAATCGCCCAATGAATGACCGTTTAAGCATACATCTACATAATAATTTGTACAGTAAATTATTTATATGCATGTTACAGTTTGTAGTAGCTTAATCATAAAGTTTCATGTGTCTAATTTTAAACTAAGTACTATACACAATTACTTGGTGGATATTTTTTTGAATATATTTTTCATGCAAGAAAAGCCAGTGAATGACAAGATAGTTCCAGTTACTGACTGTAAAAATGTCCTTTTAATGACCACTTGACTACTTTTTAGTAAAATTAAAAAAAAACAATTGTCATTGAATTAACAACAGATACGTCCAGATTGTTAATAATGCAATATAATGCGCTTATAATGGACTCCCATATAGATACCGTCTTAGGCATTCATTGTATCCATTTGCCCATTATAAGCACATTATACTATATTTTCCTATTTCTGGAACAGAGTACGTGTTCTCACGGCTGCTAAGTAACTGCGGAGGCTCGATAATTTCCGTTACTTTTTCTTTCGTATACATATTTGGTCTATTGGATTTGCCATTTCAGCATGTGGTTATTTTGCCATAAACTCTCTTACTTCGTATTCTTCATGTTTAACCGTTATTATGACCCTATGAGTCTGCTATTTATTATCTGTTATTATAACTTTTCCTTGATTTGAGACTGGTTGTTCGTTTGCTACTAAATAAGGCTAAAACTTTAGCTAAACTTTGGCTAAAGCTTGGCTAAAACATGGTCCAAACGTTGGCTAAACTTTGATTAAACTTTGGCTAAACTTTGGCCAAACTTTGGCTAAACTTTGGGTAAACGGTTGCTAAAGCTTTGGCTAAACTTATATAATAATAATCTCCGCATTTCTTCTGCTTATTGCAGGCTTTCTTTTTAAAAACAATTTCAACCATTTATCGCCTGGCCTATTATCTAAAAATCGGTTTTCTCTATTTGTATCTTGCATAACAGCTTGGACACCCTAACTTAAAAAAAATGTAGTTTTCCGATTAAAAGAACAAAGTTCATGACGACTTCCGTTTAACCTGCGTGTGTGTAAGAAAATTGAAAATATTTTAGGAAAAGTAACTACATACTCAATTATTACAAACTCCAAATCCTTAAGATTGAAAAATTTCTGACTAGCCAACTCTGTCTAAAACTCTGTATACTTTTTTGAAAGGTATATTCGACCAAGTTGCATAGGGGGTTCTGACAAATACGGAGATTTTAACTTTAAAAGTTCTTAAATCCTAATGTGTATAATAAAACAATAAGTTCAAAGCTCTATTCGTAAAACGATAATTTAGTTATTCGCACTACTACATTAATGCTATTCATTTCCAGTCGTTAAAGAGCATTTATTCCACGTCTGTAAAGCACTCTTGGGGCATAAAAAGTTTTGTAAAATCCAAGATTATCTCCCTGATTCGAGCAATCATGAACATTTAATTAATCCTGCCATATTTTTGAAACATTTGCCGTTTAATTATATATTCCACGTTTAATATTCGCTAGCCCATTAACTACTATTTAATATTTCAGAGCCGAGCTTCGATATTGCAGAGGAACTATATGTAATATGATTATGTGCAGCGTTAATTGAAGTTAACTGTATGTCGGAAACTTCTTATTGTTATACAGCGACCCCTGCTGGTATTATCTTTGCTGTTACTGTTTACAAAAGCACAAAAATAATTCAAGCATAGAGAGACTAGGCCATCGTGAATAATTTAGAAGCGTGTTTAGGTTCATAGTAATTGCAATAATATGTGCATATTTGCAATTTTATTAAATTGAATTTACATTCTTCAAACTATTATGCTACATGGAGCTACATAATCACCTTCCACACCGCGTCAACCAATGATCTCGCTTTTCCTTCCGCACCTCCGTCTTACTTAATAAGTGTACGTCCGCTTTATATGAAGATCCGCTCAGTACTAATTTAAATCTAGCATCGTCTATTTTATTATATTACAATGGTGGAAGTGCGTAATACTCAATGTAACCCTGGCCCGTGGGCAGATATCACAACTCTAATGATAAAAATGAGAGCGACTAGGATATTAAATACATATATACATTTTTATCTTCAACTGGGAAATTTTAACAATATTTATTTTTTTGCAGTGTCGACTTATGCTATTTAAGACCTATTCAGGCTTTAATAATACTTTGTCAGCTGGATACGTTCACAATGTACAATTTGCTCCATAAGAGCTAATAAAAGTGTCGTGAAAAGTGTATTACGAATTGCTAACCAGTATGATCAAACTCGTTTTAAAGTGCGGCATAATGGTGGACAATTCATTGACCTAGAGGCCGTAACTGCCGAATTAGCAACGAAGTTAAGCATAAACAAACAGATTTAAGTGTGTATTATGATAGTATTCATTTCCGGTTTCAATCTGAGGTGAATTTCTGAGGTTGTTGGCAGGGTTATTGTTCTATAGAAGATCTGTGTAAGCATAGTACTCCAGCTGGACGGAAGAAACTCTTGCAAAACCTGATTGGAGGCTATAGGATCAATATTTTCTAACATATGTGTATATACTAGAAGTATGTACTCATCACTACAGCGTTCTTTGTGAAGAGATTTTTATTAACGAGCACATAAGAGAAACACCAGGGCAAATATAATTGTAGGTTGCACTAGGATACATTTAACAAAAATTTAAGGTACCTAAACCTTGGAGCTATATATTAAAATAGTTAATCTCATGATGTATCTATTATAATAATTTTCCTTCAAACTTAAGAAAACTTTAGGGGAGTAGGTACCTAATACATAATGCATTTTATGCTGTAAATATTTCTGAATCGATATATTTGTATCGTCACTAATTTTTTTTTTAATATTTAATCTTATTATAATTATTTACCTTTTGTCATACTTATTTATGCAAATTAAAAATATTTTTAAATAAATTACGTTTTATGTTTGTGGTTCTTTATAATTAGTCGGGTAAAGTATAACCTATGAATATGATTAAATTAATTTTTCATGAGGTTTTCAGTAGGACTGTTGATCAATTGTATTCAGTAGTATAAGATCACATAACATTTGCGAATTTGTGCTAAAATTATGACGACCTTCGAATTATGAGGAAACGACTTCCACTTTCACTTGTTTACCTGGTAAACATACATACGTCGCTAAGTAAAGTAATATTCCTGAAAGGTTGTCAAAGTTTATCGATAATTGAGAACTACCCTTGCTTTTATTTTATGCCTGGTATAATAATATCAACTTTGTTAATCTTGTTATATTTTTTATTAATGTTAATTTTTAATATTCTGTACACGGGAAACATATCTCATATTTTCATTTTTCTTTTTATTTTATTTCATCTCCATACATTCTTTTCTTCTGTTGTTCATTGATTTTTATTGAAAAAGTTGCCGCTCCTTGACTGTGGAAGCTGTTTACAGATAAGGTACCTTAAACTGTCGTTAAAGAATAAGATCCAAAAGTTTATACAAGTTATTTTTTCCTATTATTATTTTATATTGATAATACTTCTACTACAATACGTTCAGATACTGGCAGCCAGACGTTATCGTAACTTCATCAAAAACTAATTCTAAAGTTCTCGTTCACAGCAACTTATTTTTGTTGTTTTCGCATTTACGATATTCTCGAAAAGATCTAACAACAAGTAATTGAGATCCATCTATCTACCGAATTTAGAAATGCAAACAAGTCTCAAAAAGCCAGCGCCGTCACGAATGGAGCTGTAAATAAATCGCAGGATTAAATCCTCAGGCATTTTAGAGAGAAATACTCAAGCCGTAATTATTGTCAAAAAGTCACGTACACAGAGCTGCACGTAAGTTCCATGGTCGTTAAGGCAGACAAATTTTAACTCGATACATTAGGGAGCTTACTCGTCAAACTGTACATCGAGCCACTCAGGTGACTGTTCCCAAACCTTTTCTACTTTTAAAAAAATGGACGTGAAACAAATGATCGTCGGGGGAGTTTTGCAAATGATCGTTTTACCTTAAAGGGATCTTTTCTTGCTTTGCCTTTCCTACCAAAGATATACGAGCTACTAGGGGTGCAAATATAGCAATCCCCAATCTCATTTATACAGGTTTATTTCGTAAACCTTTTCCTATGTATGTTTGCTATCAGGAATTGAAAAGGTTCCGAAAATAACTGTTTCAAACTATTATACATCGGTTCTGACTGAAGGAGTTATGAGAACAGAAATAATCCCAAAACAGTTATATATATAACGGTTCTGATCTAATATCGGTTTCGATTACAGTTTTGTGTTCTATATCAGCTTTGTATCGGTTCATTGGGGTTCAATTATATTTTTGATGTGTACTCGGTTATGGTTATACTGATTTTTATTATTACGTAGTGATAGTGGTAATAAGATTTGTTGTTTATTAAGTTAAAAAAAAGTACTCTTTCTGTATTAACAGTAAAAATTAAAATAAATTTATGGTTTGATGAATGACGGAATAGCAAATTCATTTATTGTGCGATATAAATTTTTAAGATTTTAGGATATGATTTTTAATTTGTTCTTTAGCAACAAAAGCACACACTTACCTACCGCAGAAAAAAAAAAACAAGGGAAAGGCATTGCATATTCCGTCATCAGACACACAAGTTTATTTCAATTACAAAAAACATCAGCAGTAAAAGAATTATCACCAAAAATAACAGACGTGAATAAAAAAAATTGGTTTAAATTCAAGAATCCTACTAGTAGAGAAAATATTAGACGTGCAACTAGCCCTATAAAAAGTTTCGGAATGTTCAGAAAAAATTGTGTACAGTAAGAAATTTGTAACACTCAAACTACACTACGCCGGGTTCATGGAGGTCCCTCTAAATAGTGTAATTTTTTGAACACTAAGAGTAGTGTTCATAGTTAGAGGATATTTATCATGCCTTAGTGTAAATACAGAAAATTGCTACTAGTGTGAATGTTACTGCTTCATAGTGTTTATCTAAATTTTTAGTGTAGATGGTCAGGCCACTACTAGTGTGCGTTAAACAAGATCGATAGTGATTGTTAACTCTGGAAAGAGGTAATTCTCTCTATTAAATGTTTTATCAGTACTACTGTAACGGAAGAAAATTAAATCAAGTTCCTTATTTTCTAATAAATGAAGCAATGACTGTTAGTTGGGGTAAAACGTAATTAAACCGAAATAAAATTATTCTATGTACAATACTTATATAGTATAAAACTAAACGCAAATATTGAAATTAAATGAATGGACAACACATGAAAGTAGTTTTTCAAACATGTTGCACACCTTATCATCCTTCTATGAGAGTTTCTGTAGTAACTCAACACTGCGGCACATTGTTAATTAGATAATTGATAAGAATCTCGACCTATTTACTTTTTCCTTTCTAATGGTCTCTTCCACAAGTTCTTTTAATATTTCCCTGCTTCTGTAAAACTATATGTATAAATGTACTGTCTACAATATAGAGACAATTAATTACCTTTATTTTACTGTAGCAGATATGTACAAAAATGCTAAATACACAACCTAACTAGCGTATTGGCGTCTAGTGTGCGTCTGGTCTACTGAAGCACTGAACACTGAACCGTTACAATTATTTGCGCCAATCAGAATGACATCGTAACTGATCATGTGTTGTTAAATACAATATGCACTCCAAAGAATTGACTTTATACTTTACTCTGCCAGTGTTGAATTGCACTAAGTAGTTTGCTAGTGTAATTATTCTACGCTAAAATTTTTTTAGTGTAATTGTGTACACTATTTTTTTAGAGTTAAATCAATGTGTATAAATACACTACAATTTTAACACTACATGATCAACCCTAACACTAAGAACATTAACACTGACGCTATTTCTTACTATGTGTTTGGTGTCTTTGTTTAATATATAAATGTAGGGAAAACGATACACAACACTTTATTTTTCTGCAAGTTTTAATGAAAGTCAAAACACCATGTCTATTTGACAGACTCTCAAATAATTATTGACCAAACAAAAACACACAGCGCCTACGTCGTTCACCGTTATTTACAATACCACCCCCTACATCTCGGCCATCCTCTGCTTCATTCGTCTCGAATGTATCTTCCTCACTCTCAGTCTGCATCCATAACTTTATGCTATTCTCTGCGACAGGAACGTGGAAGAATCCATTTCGTAAATCCAGGGTAGTGAAAACTCTAGCTTTGGATAACTTGTCTATCTGGTCCTCGATTATAGGTAAAGGGTACCTGTCTTTAACAATCTTTCGGTTTAGTTTTCGATAGTCTATGCATATTCTTGTAGCGCCATCTTTTTTCTGTACGAGAACTATCGGGCTAGCAAAATCTGACACGCTTGGCCGTACCACTCCTTGTTGAAGCCATTCCTCAAGTTGTTTGTCGACTTCCTTCATTTCATGCATAGAAAGTCTTCTGGGCTGCTGATGGATAGGTATCTCGTCTTCTAGAATTATTTTGGTACATATCTTCGTCTCTTTCGGTTTCTTAGGATTGTATTCGTTTATCATCTGTGTAACAGTTTGCTCATATGCTAGTTTCCCTATATCCAACTCATCATTGATATTCATTAGCAACACGTCACAAGTTTCAATTGATTCGTCAACATTTTCCCTCTTTTGCTCTGCATCTGAATTTGGGTTTTTGGGAACAGTTGGTGCTGTAACCTGGATCCCTTTGGAGCTGATGGTTAGTGTCACCTGGTCTAAGATCGGTTTTCCTACGATGAGGTTCGCTGGAATTGCTTCATCTGACACAATATGGACGTCGGTTGAGAATTGATGACAATCCATGGTTACATGAGCCGTAAACTTTCCTAAGGTCCTTGTTTCTACGTTACCCAATCCTTTTATCGTGATAGGATTCCCACTAAAAGTCGGTGCTCCCATTTGGATGTAGCTACTAGCTTTTAACAGGTTGATATCGCTTCCCGTATCAATAAATCCATAAAATGAATAGCCATTTATTGTTAAGGCTGTATGACCTCGTAGCTCCTCTTTACTTTCTTGGACTACGCAAGTTCGATTTTGTCCTTGGTTCTGTCTGGTTGCCTTGTACGGTTCACGTTCTTTATCGCAATCTTTGGATATATGACCAAATTTGTTGCAAGAAAAACATTTCGGTCCCTCGTTCCTATCACGGCAGTTCTTTGATTGATGTCCCCTCTTTCCGCAATTGAAACATCTGGTATGTTGGCCCTCGTTTTGCGTTTTGGCATTTCTGATGGAACGTCTTTCTTTTCTCTTTCCTCTCTTTTTTCCTTCGATGATTTCTCTCTGATTCTTTCATAAAGCTTTAACTTCTGTTTAAATTCTTCAAACGAATTAGCTCCATATAATACAGCTTTATTAATTTCTTCGTCATCGATGCCTCTATGATATAATCTAGTAGGGCATCTTCGTCAACGTTTCCTTGTGAAGCAAGACCTTCATAGTCAGTAGATATTGCGTCAGTGTTTCGTCCTTCCTCTTCTTTCTTGCAGACAGTGCTTTGTGTAAAGCAGCACTGTTAACGGTTTTCCCAAACTCATGTTTTAATTTCTTCTTTAAAATATCCCACGACGTTATGTTCTTCTCAGACTTTATCAATAATAGAGCGTCATCTTTTAGCAACCTCTTTCCATAAATTAATTTCTCCACTTCATTCCAATTCATCAGTAAGGATACGTCTTCGAATTCGTCAATCCATTTGTCAACTAGGCAATTGTCCCTTCCACTAAACGTAGATAGTGTTCTTCAACGTCCTTGAAGGTCATCACGAATTTTGGTATTTGCCTCCGCGCCGTTGCCTCAGTTGTGGAACCGCTTGCCTGACCTTGCGTCTTCACGTCATTAGATCTATCTTCTTTATCTGCGTCGTCATCTACTTCTTGTTGTTCTTCGTCATCATTTACTTCTTTCTTGTTCCATATCTGCTTCTTCCTCTTCGTCATCATCTGTTGAAACGGCGTTCAGTTTGTCCAGGTCGATTAGGTGCTCGCATATTCGGTTATGATTTCATCTCCATTACCTTGATAGTCAATACATAAAATATTACAAATAGATATTAAATCTCCTATTGACAAGTTCTTTTTTGCATATTGACATTTCATATCATATTCGTCAGAATTAGTTTCAAAGGTAAAACCCGAAAACTCTCTAAGTCTCCGGCGATTACCGCGATCACCTGATGATTCGTATACTAATTTGTGAAATGCCTTTACAGTGTCTTTTTTAGCAGTCTTAATAGTTGCTAATATAAATGGAATGTCTTTTAACATCATTTTCACGCGTTTAGAACTTAATACAGTCTACTAAATTACGCGCGCACTATCCCGCGCAAAAAGGGAACAGGTACGAAAACAATGTCTCACGCGCACATGTGTTTAGCCAGTCTATTGCACAGGTATTGTTTATTATACTGTCTTTTACGTATGACGCGTAAATAAAATGTTCAATTACTTACTTTTGTTTCAGTCTTATTGTAAAACTAACGCCACTTACAAACCGATACAATTGTTTCGCTCGCTAACCTCCCTTGTTTGACGTTTTACTTTGACGTTTGGCGTTGACTGTAATGGCACCACAGCATACGGAAATATCCAGTCTTCACATCTGATTTTTTGTCACTTTGCACCTTTATTTTATCTCCTACACCTGCTTTTTCGTCTTCTGCATTCGTCGTTTCAGCGTCTCGATTTCACCACGCTGATCCAGTCGTCTTCCAAGCCAGCTATGTCGTCGTAATGCGTAATTGCACGTCGTAAACAACCCAGCATATAATCGTCGTGTCTGGCTCAATTCTGTCACTCAATCCCGGTTGAGCCCCCAAAATTGTAGGGAAAACGATACACAACACTTTATTTTTCTGCAAGTTTTAATGAAATTCAAAACACCATGTCTATTTGACAGACTCTAATAATAATTATTGACAAAACAAAACACCCAGCGCCTACGTCGTTCACCGTTATTTACAATACCACCCCCTACATCTCGGCCCATCCTCTGCTTCATTCGTCTCGAATGTATCTTCCTCACTCTCAGTCTGCATCCATAACTTTATGCTATTCTCTGCGACAGGAACGTGGAAGAATCCATTTCGTAAATCCAGGGTAGTGAAAACTCTAGCTTTGGATAACTTGTCTATCTGGTCCTCGATTATAGGTAAAGGGTACCTGTCTTTAACAATCTTTCGGTTTAGTTTTCGATAGTCTATGCATATTCTTGTAGCGCCATCTTTTTTCTGTACGAGAACTATCGGGCTAGCAAAATCTGACACGCTTGGCCGTACCACTCCTTGTTGAAGCCATTCCTCAAGTTGTTTGTCGACTTCCTTCATTTCATGCATAGAAAGTCTTCTGGGCTGCTGATGGATAGGTATCTCGTCTTCTAGAATTATTTTGGTACATATCTTCGTCTCTTTCGGTTTCTTAGGATTGTATTCGTTTATCATCTGTGTAACAGTTTGCTCATATGCTAGTTTCCCTATATCCAACTCATCATTGATATTCATTAGCAACACGTCACAAGTTTCAATTGATTCGTCAACATTTTCCCTCTTTTGCTCTGCATCTGAATTTGGGTTTTTGGGAACAGTTGGTGCTGTAACCTGGATCCCTTTGGAGCTGATGGTTAGTGTCACCTGGTCTAAGATCGGTTTTCCTACGATGAGGTTCGCTGGAATTGCTTCATCTGACACAATATGGACGTCGGTTGAGAATTGATGACAATCCATGGTTACATGAGCCGTAAATTTCCTAAGGTCCTTGTTTCTACGTTACCCAATCCTTTTTATCGTGATAGGATTCCCACTAAAAGTCGGTGCTCCCATTTGGATGTAGCTACTAGCTTTTAACAGGTTGATATCGCTTCCCGTATCAATAAATCCATAAAATGAATAGCCATTTATTGTTAAGGCTGTATGACCTCGTAGCTCCTCTTTACTTTCTTGGACTACGCAAGTTCGATTTTGTCCTTGGTTCTGTCTGGTTTGCCTTGTACGGTTCACGTTCTTTATCGCAATCTTTGGATATATGACCAATTTTGTTGCAAGAAAAACATTTCGGTCCTCGTTCCTATCACGGCAGTTCTTTGATTGATGTCCCCTCTTTCCGCAATTGAAACATCTGGTATGTTGGCCCTCGTTTGCGTTTTGGCATTTCTGATGGAACGTCTTTCTTTTTCTTTCCTCTCTTTTTTCCTTCGATGATTTCTCTCTGATTCTTTCATAAAGCTTTAACTTCTGTTTAAATTCTTCAAACGAATTAGCTCCATATAATACAGCTTTATTAATTTCTTCGTCATCGATGCCTTCTATGATATAATCTAGTAGGGCATCTTCGTCAACGTTTCCTTGTGAAGCAAGACCCTTCATAGTCAGTAGATATTGCGTCAGTGTTTCGTCCTTCCTCTTCTTTCTTGCAGACAGTGCTTTGTGTAAAGCAGCACTGTTAACGGTTTTCCAAACTCATGTTTTAATTTCTTCTTTAAATATCCCACGACGTTATGTTCTTCTCAGACTTTATCAATAATAGAGCGTCATCTTTTAGCAACCTCTTTCCATAAATAATTTCTCCACTTCATTCCAATTCATCAGTAAGGATACGTCTTCGAATTCGTCAATCCATTTGTCCAATAGGCAATTGTCCCTTCCACTAAACGTAGATAGTGTTTCTTCAACGTCCTTGAAGGTCATCACGAATTTTGGTATTTGCCTCCGCGCCGTTGCCTCAGTTGTGGAACCGCTTGCCTGACCTTGCGTCTTCACGTCATTAGATCTATCTTCTTTATCTGCGTCGTCATCTACTTCTTGTTGTTCTTCGTCATCATTTACTTCTTCTTCTTGTTCCATATCTGCTTCTTCCTCTTCGTCATCATCTGTTGAAACGGCGTTCAGTTTGTCCAGGTCGATTAGGTGCTCGCATATTCGGTTTATGATTTCATCTCCATTACCTTGATAGTCAATACATAAAATATTACAAATAGATATTAAATCTCCTATTGACAAGTTCTTTTTTGCATATTGACATTTCATATCATATTCGTCAGAATTAGTTTCAAAGGTAAAACCCGAAAACTCTCTAAGTCTCCGGCGATTACCGCGATCACCTGATGATTCGTATACTAATTTGTGAAATGCCTTTACAGTGTCTTTTTTAGCAGTCTTAATAGTTGCTAATATAAATGGAATGTCTTTTAACATCATTTTCACGCGTTTAGAACTTAATACAGTCTACTAAATTACGCGCGCACTATCCCGCGCAAAAAGGGAACAGGTACGAAAACAATGTCTCACGCGCACATGTGTTTAGCCAGTCTATTGCACAGGTATTGTTTATTATACTGTCTTTTCCGTATGACGCGTAAATAAAATGTTCAATTACTTACTTTTGGTTTCAGTCTTATTGTAAACTAACGCCACTTACAAACCGATACAATTGTTCGGCTCGCTAACCTCCCTTGTTTGACGTTTTACTTTGACGTTTGGCGTTGACTGTAATGGCACCACAGCATACGGAAATATCCAGTCTTCACATCTGATTTTTTGTCACTTTGCACCTTTATTTTATCTCCTACACCTGCTTTTTCGTCTTCTGCATTCGTCGTTTCAGCGTCTCGATTTCACCACGCTGATCCAGTCGTCTTCCAAGCCAGCTATGTCGTCGTAATGCGTAATTGCACGTCGTAAACAACTCAGCATATAATCGTCGTGTCTGGCTCAATTCTGTCACTCAAATCCCGGTTGAGCCCCCAAAATTGTAGGGAAAACGATACACAACACTTTATTTTTCTGCAAGTTTTAATGAAATTCAAAACACCATGTCTATTTGACAGACTCTCAAATAATTATTGACCAAACAAAAACACACAGCGCCTACGTCGTTCACCGTTATTTACAATACCACCCCCTACATAAATTTCTATAATAATAAAAGGGAATAGCGACCGGACTTTTAGAATTACATTCGGGTATTCGGTCTGTTGAATCAAACTAAATAAATACCTCAATGTTTCGTTATTATTTTATAACATCATCAGGAGACAAAAGTTATAGGGTGTAAAAATACACTGACAGCTGACAAAAGTCAGAACAGGAAAAATAATTTATTATTGAGGCATTTATGTAGTTTGATTCAACAGACCGAATACCCGAATATAATTCTAATTAAATTTCTATATATCGCTAACTTTACTTTTTAGCCGGCAAGGTAGTAAGAGGGCACTACCATCAATTAGAGTTTTTTATTTGTAATTGTTGCAAATCGTGGATTGCTAGTCTTGAAAATTTACAGATGAATCATGTCAGTTGAAAGTGTGGTTACAGATTACAGTCAGTTAAATTCGTGCTCATTGGGCCCCATTTTATGCAGACCTTCTTCAAAGTAATTTGGTTATGTTCAGCTTGTCGCGATAGATGTTTCATTCTACGTTTATTATCAAATATTCCATTTACGAACCCGATCACATGTTAATAACAAAGTTTTAAAGTTACAATGCAAGAGTGCATGCAATAGAAGCTCTTGCATTTTAACTTTCGAACAATAAACATGTAAATAAAAGTTAAAATTTAAAATTTTAAATTATAACGTAAAATAGACATCCATATGTAAAACATAATGTTTAACTATTTATCATTTTATCAGCTGTCATTGAAGCTACAACTTTGTAAGCAATTACTTATTGTGATTTTCTATATTGTTTCATTTTAACTTGTATATTTTTAGTGCCTCCTGAAGATGTTTTAAATTAAAATGAAATATCCAGGTATTTATTTAGTTTTATTTTGACAGGCCGTATACCCGTATAATTCTCTGATTGTTTAGGAAGTCCGGCCGATATTCCCTTTTATTCTAAAATTTAATCCATTGAAAAAGGCAATCAAAGCCGAAACATGAATGGAATTTATAATTATAAACAAAATTGTTATTTTAATAATAAAAAAAGAATTTAAGGATTATGTAAAATAAAAAATCAAATAAGATGGAATCCAGGTCAAAATAAAGAATTAACTTTGCAGGTTAACACAAACTTTTCAATCGTCAAAGGAAAATAAGCACCGACAAATTAGAAATAATCGAAAACAGCGAAAAGGAATCGATGTTAACGTTCGCACCGTAATTGAAACCGGTATCTTCATGAATTTCGGTTCCAAATAACTGTTATGGAAAATAACGGTTCTTGATAACTGTTTTGAGCACCGAAATAGTTATTCTAACTATTTTCAACCCCTGTTTGCTATGGCAGTACATATTGTATGAGTTTATGTTTAAACTTATCAATATTACCTTCAATTATTAACTTAAATTGTCAACTATGAAATTAATATTCATCTACTTCAAATATAAAGCCAACGTTGGAAATCAGGATAAAACTGTTTTCGGTATTTAGCCCAACTTTATAGTTACCTAATGCTCTGTTGTTTCTCCTCTCTATTTATATTAATTACTAATAACTTTAGTAACATCAGAATGGTGGGTATCGAGGTCTACTACGTATGGGAAGATACGAGATTTAATTGCTTATCAGTGTTTATTAATTCCAATAAGAGTATAAAAACGCTATCGTTAATGAGTCGAGGATCATAACTCAACGGTTATCTAGCAATTTTGTAGATTGTAAGCAATGTGATATCAAAAATTTCTAGCATGCGGAAAATGGCTGCATTTTGTTGTCATGTATATCTGATAAATGGATGTGCACATATGTAGTTGCGAAAATGTGCTGTAATGTATTGACTTCTTTCATTTTGTCATATACTTGCACCGAATAGCAGGCACCCAAATTTAAAGTTTCTATATTTGTTAGGAGTGTTTATTTTGCTATCATGATCAGCAGAAGCACTGAACTGCAGTTCAGTGTTTCTGCTGATGATGATAGCTTTGCTATTGAAACATACTGCTGTGTACTGATTGAATTCGAAAATGCAAAATGAATATTAAAAATGAAAAAATTAAATTAGCTAGCTCAACGAATAAAATTTTTAAAGGGCGCAAAAAACAATTAACCTCAGAGTTACCCTCGCGAATTAAAACTTGAATCTAATCGCGAAAAGTAAATTGTGGGTAAAAGAAATCTGACTTTCTTAATTACCCCAAAAATTGAAAAGGTTTAATTAAAAATAAAAAAACCGAATTTTTAACCCAATGACGTTAATTAACAATCAAAAATTTATTATATAAAAAAAGAAAAAAAAGTCAATTACAAATTTGCAGAAAAAAAAACCGTGAACTGAGGGTTCTGGCTTAAATCAAAACTGCACATGATTCTAAAATTACAATAGGACAATGCTAAATCCTATATCAAAGCAAAAGATTAATTAGTTCAGGAATATAATTTTTTTAAATAATCCACGTGGTTTCAAATAAAATAAAATAAAATAAATTCGTGGAACACTAGAAATTGTACAAAAATGAAAACTAAAAATAAGAACAATGCTTCTATTCACCCAACCCGAGGTGATTAATAATTAAAATGAAACAGAAAAATGAAAAACGGAAAAAATTAATTCTTTAAAATATAATGAGAGAATTACAACTAAATCTATCTTCTTGCACGAAAATAATAAATGATCTTATATCTGTAGTGTGCACACATCAAATTAACAATTATTATTATGCGAATTCCTTGATGGACAGAATAAAACAAATTATACGAATTGAAATACGATATCAAATGAATTAACAAAATGGCAGCAAAGATTCAAAAATACATATACTCACGCTAACAGTCGACCAAGGAACTGCGTGACAAAGTTGAACAGTCGTTTTTCAAAAAACAACAGCTGCGTACAACGCAAACGCACAATTTACCGACAAAAATTAAGTAGAACAAATATTAAATAGACTAGCGAAAACTATACACTTAAATGAATGAAATTAACTTAAAAAAAACTAAAGACCAAATTAAATAAATCAAACAATTAACTCTTTAACTTAATCTTATATAAAAATAAAATCTACATCTGTGAAAATTTTCTCGAAACATTGACAAAGGCTGAACGGAGTAACAAGGAACAAAATCTATGCAACTTAAAAAAAAACTCTCGCGAAAACTGGGTGTCCGTCCACAGCAGTACGTCCAGTTTAGTGCCGTTTGTGGTGAGGGGCCTAGGAGAAGTTTGCAATCACCGAAAGAGTTAGACACGTACGAAGCCATATATATGAAAAAACATTCTAATAACTTATTGAATAGGGAAGCGGACTCCCTGCAGCACTCGAGTTTAATGTTTTTATGAGGGTGAAATAGATTGATATTTGGCGCTAATTCTCGGTATTACGACCGGTCAAGTAGGCGTAAAAAAAGCACCTGTAAAATACGTTTCCTTCTTAGAGGGAGATAGCAATGTATATTAGATTAATACTTTCTGATTTTTACGAATTCATTCGGTCTTCGGTTGAGAATGGAGACCCACGTGTTCCCGAAACAATTGTCCCCAAATAAATCCTTGGAATTTTACACGGCTGCAGTTGCCAAACCTTTAACCATCTGCGTACTAGTTCGTGCTGAATATAGATAGCTACTATACCGAATAATACCGGTTTACATATGTATTTCTTATTTTATCAAATATACCATTCGTATAACAAAGACAATGTACATATGTCGGCACTTGTGCAAGTCAGTTTTATACCTATAAAACTGTATATTAAAAGGAAACGAAATCTGTCTGCAGACTGTGGAGCTCCTCAGCTGATATAGTTTACTTTTAAAAACAAAACGATGGGTTCCTAATATGCAGACACACTCTGTAAATCTGTTCCCAGTAGCATCCAATTTTATCCAAGCTTAGGATAGGTGGGTAATAACTAGTGTGTTTATTTTTTTACTTTTTCTTTTTATTGTTGATAGTAACTATGTACAAACCCTAAACAGTTTGTTTTTACAAATTATGCAATTGATTGAATCGAATCTTTGCTTTTTCATCTATTTCTACTCGACCAAATTCTGTGTAAATTTGACAACTTTTATATCAATTATGTGTACAGGCAGACTAAAACAAAGTAATGCTCGCAAGTATGTACCAAAAAACCATTAAAGAGTATAGCCATTACCGACCGTTATTTAAAACTGACAAGTTCTAAATATAAGCTAGAAATTATAAAAATGAAATAATCTTAATGAATAATGAATATCCTGAACATTTTAGAAACAAATGAAAAAGCAAAGACAAATCATACAATTCCATAAAAAAATTATAACAATCTCCTATATCAAAAATTTTATCTGAAAAAAACATTATTCTGTTAAATTTAACGGTAGTGTTTCTTAGATTTTTATTACAAGAATAATCAGTAGCAGTCATGAAAATATTCATTTCACCAAACACAAACCTACATTTTCCTACGCGCCTTTTTTTCACGCCATCAATTGCCTCCAACCATTTTTCGCCGGCATCCTTTCAATGCGCACCAAAACGAATGCGACATTTTCTCGCACCACTAATTGCCAGCGAGTATTTTTCGTATAACCGTTTTCAAACATATTTATTAAAAAAGAAAAGCTCCAAATTCTCCACCGATCTTCCATACAGTTCGCGTCTCTCTCCCCATTAATTAAGTTGTCTTACACTAAAATTACATTGTAACTGCCGCTAATTGTAAGGAGTGTTTTGACTTTTCTCAACTTATTTTAGCATGTACATATTGCTGTGAACTGATGGTCCAAGCATATAAGTAAAGAGAAATTAAAAATGACAAAATTAATTTAGCTAGCTCAGCAAAATGAATTTAAAAGGGCGCCAGAGATTCTTAAATCTCAGAGTAAATTTTTTAAAAATTAATAGTGGGCTTTTGCAAAAATTGAAATTTAAAATCCCCAAAAATTGAAATGGCTGATTCAGAAATAAAAGAAACTGTGATTTTAAAATGATATTTACAATCATTAAATTTATTTTTAAAAAAAAAGAAAAAAAAACATTTGATACAATTTACAGGATAAATAAAAACCGTGAATATAAGATTCTGGCATAAAACAAACCTGCATATGACTCTACAATTTAAAAAGGACAATGCAAATCCTTTAGCAAACAAAATGGAAGATTTGTTCCAGAAGATAAATCTCAATCCCACAAAAAAATATCCACGCGGTCACGAAATTTAAACCAAACTAAATTTTTACACGTGAAGAAACAAATATAAATTAAATTGAAATTTAATTTTTTTCAGCACAAAGCTTCACTTCACCTTAACCGTGGTGATTAACAATACAATACAAATCAGCAAAAAGAAAACGGAAAATTTAAACTTTTTAAACTAAAAACACGAAATCTTCTAGAACATTTTACAATAATTACTGATCAATACTCAAAATGTGTACACAATTAAACAAAACAGCAATAATTAAATAAAGAGTTCTTTGATGGATGAAATAATATCAAAATACCCGAACAAAGATTTAAAATTAAATGAAATTACCTACATGGTAGCAAACAAAAATGAAAAACATGTACTTACACGGCCATCATTCAAAGAACTGGGGCCTCCAAGGGATAACATCGTACATATAACAAATTTACAATCTGCGTGCGATGACCGCACAGCGCAACGCAAAGGAAAAACTAGCATATAAACTATATACAGGAGTACGCAAAATGTACAAATAAATGAAATTTACTATACACAACTGACCAAATAAAATGATACTAACAATTTTAAGAATTGTGGAAACTCTATCATTGTTTTGACAAGGCTGAGTTGGAATAAATAAAAATACACATTTAAATTTCCGAAACCCGGGGTGCCAGACCATAGCAATATGTAACAATACATTACTTGATGATGGCGTCACACCGAAACATGTTGAAAATTTTGTTTTTAAATAAAACTTGAATGGGAAGGACAATTACATTTTAATTCTACACCATTCCAATACGATTGTATGTATTTTATTAAGTTTTTAAATTAATTGGTTTTTACATTTGGTCACATATTATGTTCCACGTTGAATTGGTTTTCAATATCGTAAAACTAAAGTTTCTTATAGATTAGGTACACTTTAAAATAGTGATTATGTTTTAACATTAGTTTATAAAATGTTACTGTATCAGAATTTATTTTTAAATTTTTGAGATCATTTTGGGTTGATGATGTGTGTCAACACAAAACTGGTGACAAATTGGTAATTGTGGACTAGACCCTTGTCTTTGTATTGTTATTCCTGTTTTAATATGAATCCACCCACATTGCGTCGTCTCCAAGGATGGAAAACAATACTGTTGCATTTCCAACAATCCTATAAAAGTTTTAGTTTCCCATATGCCGTTCTAAGCATTTCGTTCGCATGATTTCTGCATCCCAATATAGTATCGAATAATGTATATTTTATTTATTACTTAAAATATTCAAAATTAAAATAAATAAAGGGTATCTTATGCTACTACAATATACATATAGAACAAAACTATATGCATGCTATTGCATACATATACCAAAAGGTTTCCCAAATAACAGCGTCTTTTGAGCACAAAAGAATGAACATCTATTCTTATTTAGCAATTCTTTGGAGAATAGGTACTAAACTATTTCTCAGCATGTGCTTACCTATTCACTATTTTCACTCTGAACTGTAAGAATAAGTAATGACACAGCATCGTTTGTTGGTAAGAATCGGTGACAAAAAATTCAAAAAAACTTTGCCTAATCTCCCTAATTTCGATTTTAAACTGTGACCAACTGTTCATATGAATAATATTAAATTGTTATATCCTCTGTTATTTCTTAAATTTTCCACCTCTGTTTAAAAGTAGCATCTTATCAAAATTGTGATGGAGTTAAATGCTTAAAGTTTATCCAATAATCTCTCTCTTATGTAGTACAATTAAAATTTAAATTATGCAGGTGATGAATGTCATTTTCTGATAATTTACTTGGACTATTCAGGACTGAATGAGGTACCAGCTGTGCGATAATTACTTGAGTTGCCCAATAAATCGATTTTAGACATCGCCGTCTGACCCAACTTGCACTTACATTGCTACATGTCTGGTGATGTAAATCCGTCTGAAGATTTAACATTCGATTTGGCACAAACACCTACCTGCAATTTCGCCGTAATGCAAACGAGAGGATATGTTAGAATGTCGGGAGCAATTTAACTTAGTGTTAATGTAAATCTGAACGCCCGTTTATGAACGCAGCAGATATATTTATGTGATAATAAAACTTTCGATGGCTTTTTTGTATATTCAACTTGGCGCGAGTAAAATTAGTTCGATAGAAAGAAGGTAAGGTGGATATTTGAAAGCCACATGTATTTTGTATTTTTTTTTGTTTTATTGTTTATTTATTCATTTTGATTGTAATTAACCTTGTAATAAACCCCTATTTCGTATACAAGTATATTAAAAATAAACGGAACAATTCAATATCACATTTTGTTCATAAAATTTGGAAATTAGTAACAAAAATAGGTCACCAATATGAAACCAAAAGGATACTTTTTGCAAGAATAGTTATAATTTGGCTTTCAATTAAACAATCAATTTATTTTATATTATCCTTATTTCTGGGTTTCACAAAACTTCCAAACTCTTTTAAATTGGTGTATAAATGTCTAACGATGGTCGAGGGCGATCAAAATAGAATAAAAAGTAGTGTTCGGCGGCTTGTTGACTATTTTTGTTGCAAATAATGTAACATTCGATCATGTCAAGTTTCTGGAGTTTTGTATACAGCATCACTAACTTTGTAAAGCAACTAAATAATTGACAAAACCAAATATATTCATCCTAATGAACACATTGTGAACGACGATAGACATAATGCTTCGATTGTTTATATCGCATTTTCCATGGCAAGACATGATTTTTGTTGAATATAATAATAGTGTATTGTACAGTTATTTATTAAAATAAGTGCTACGACCGTCACATCATTACAAGCAGGCAAAAAATGCAGTGTTAGAATATGTCATACTCAATATGGTTTCCATTTACAATAATTAGACTTTGCTTCCAAACTCGGAAAATGCTAAGCAAAATTTTGACATTAATTTCGCTAAAAACAATTTTTGTGAATTTCTATTTTTTTTTGTAAATATCGAGTAACCCATGCATTTTCTTAAATGGACAAACATCTGGATTGTGCTTATAAAGATGCAATTTTTTCTCCACTTAACCCAATGTGTATCTCTTAAGGTTAGTCCTCTCTAGTGTTTATTCCATAATTAAATACTGAGGATCTGTGCAGAGTACGCACACTCCACTTGAAAAAATTTATCTTTTACTATAGTAATTACGTGCCTTCGATATATCATTCAAAATAACTCCAAAGCGGTAAGATGCGTGAAAGTAGAAAAGAAAGTGGCTTTTAAATGCTGAGTAGAATCTAAGAATGCAACACAAAATATTTTTGAAAATGCATTACGTTTTATTAGATGGGTACACGACCCCTACTACCCTATGTAATATACGAACCTAAAGATATGTCAAAGTTAAAGTAAAATACTTTATTAAATAATACATAAGATGGAAAAAAATATATAAAATTGATGCAGTTGAAGCGAAGATAAAAGATTGAATTCTGCAAATGTGAAGTTAAAGACAGCATCAAGTACCCATCTTTTTATATAAAACTGCGAATAAACTAAATGAATGAAAAACTGGTGCGAGGGAAGTCATTAATACATATGAAAGTCCTAAAATTACATGCTTAAGAAATGTGAAAAGGGGTTTAATGTGATGATTTTCATATTCTTACACATATAATTTATATATGTTGCATCCGTTTTCTTTTATTTAGTTTATTCATACTTTTATTAAAAAAAATGTTTACATCTGTACATCCTTTATATACAGTCTGGTCCACTAAATATGCACCAAATGGGAATTTTCTTTATTAGTTGCGCTATTGTAAAATAAATATGGCCAAATGTTGCTGCATACTTGACTTCTAGACTGGAACATTTAGATTGTCTTAAAGTGAATTAGCTAAAATGTATTTAGGAATACTTTTTCATAAGCGATCACAAATTTCATACCTGTTGCAACGATAAGTAACTCGTAACGTTAAGATTTTGATAATATTGTATTTGGTAAGGTAAATATTTTACAATAATAATATGAATATTCGAAAACTCTCTTTCAAAGTACAAAATTTTTATTTCAAATTTAGGTTAAGGTCCCAGAAATAAGGCTGAATAAATAGAACAAAATTATCTACGCGTCTCTAAATGTCAACTTGAGATTAAACTTTTTAATGCATCTGTATAAGCGAAATTGTTGAAAACAGATCTTCTTGTACTTAATTTAAATAAGTAATAATTCATAATTCATAATTAATGCCTTAGCATCCCCCCAACAGCTTTTGCCAATTACAGGGGGCATCGGCAGCCATGGGTTATTATTTTGCCTGTGCCCGTGGAGCGACTTAAGATGTTCGTCTCTCAGCATTTGTCAAGGAGTAAGGGAAACCACGAAAACCTCACTCTGAGAGCAGTCCTCGGGTTCGAACCGAGGACTCCGCGACTGACAGCCGAGCGTGCAAGCCACTCGACCATCAGTCGGGTCATATAATGTCAATAATGTTAGATATTGAAAAAACAAACAAATATTATACAGGAGTTAATACAAAATTTACGATTTTTTTTTAAGTAGCTGAGTGTGACTTTATATTTGGGTTCATTCTTTAATTCTAAACAAGTAATTTTAATAACATTTCGCTGTATTCTTCTCTTAAATGATTTTCATATTTCTTGGCTTGTCCTGTAAGCTAATTGACTTTAAGATAGTCTATGTCTGTCCAGACTGTGCAGTCTAGATGTCAGACATACACCAACACTTGGCAGTATTTATTTTACAATTGTGCGACCAATAAAGAAAATTCCCATTTGTTGCACATTTAGTTGACCACACTATATATAAAACTCATTCTCTTCAACTGCGTCAATTTCCGATATTTTTCCGTATTTTGGAGCTCAAATTATCATTTAGCATATTTACTAAGATTTTAATGTATCTTTTGACATATTCGTATTGTTCCAGTGTTCTTTGTTTTTTTTTTTTGACCCAACTCTTTGCCCGTTCTAGTGCTGTGTTTTTTGACACTCCTAGAATTGGTTCTGAGACTATATCCGTAGCTGATATCCGTATCGCACTGCCCCACTCCTTGCTGAACACATATAATGTACTTCGCTTCTTAATTCCGAACTTATGTAGTTTCAACATGATGGCGCTCCATCTCAGTATGCTAGACACTAGTGCTGCGGAAATTGCCAAATATCAAAATCCGGTTAACCGATTTTTCCTAAAAGCGGTTAATCGGTTTTTAGCAAAAATCTGTTACTTAGCTCCAAGATCTCCCTCACCTTTATATTCATCGTTTGTTCTTTAGCAGTTGAATTAGAAATTATTGTTCCGAATAAATTAATCCAATGTAGCGCGGAGTGATCTAATATCTTGTGTATCTACGTTTTCTAAAATAATCTTTATGATAAAGTAGACTGAGAGTGTGCTAGATATGTAGACTTAAACAATTCCAATTACGAAAACCTGGAAAATTTCTAAATGATATAAATGAAAAAAATCAAACTGTTACAGCTTTAATTTAATGATATAAATATATCTAAAATCTACATGTAAAATGGTGCGTTAAAGATGTTTCTGCTATTCTAAAAATATTTAGTTTATATTGCTGGGAAAAAAATATAAGTATTTATAAATAGCTATATATAAGACATTGTCAAAAACAAATAGTTATACATCAAAGAAGATCATTAACGAAAGTCGCGAATGGCAACAAAAGCCAGTCCTTTAATTAAACAGCTAACGATATAACTATGCAATGTGTGCAGACATTATAAATATCGACATCAAGGGAGCTTGCCTCGACTCTGTTCAAAGCAAAGAACTAATAATAATGTTAATTATAATTAAAACAACCTGAGAGGGGTCTTTCACAGGACTTTGACAAGCAAATTAGAGAGTGTAGCTATAAATCATTTCGAGATCTGGTGCGGTGATGTTATAATAAGTTAATTTAGTATAATTTCCAGTTTTTCCATTGATAAATTCTTCGTTTCAATCGTTCTTATATAGGATTTTCGCACCGTACAAATTTTTAGATTTTTTTTCGGTTAGTACAACCCCTATTGTGCCTATATGAGGTCTTATCCAAAAGGTCTTCTGCCCTCGAAAGTAAGTAGATGCTTTAAGAATAACAAATCTTTCAAGATTACGTCCAAAGCAAAAATACCGGAAATAAAACAAAGCTTTTACTTATTGAATAGGATATTTAATTTGAAACGTGTTGGTTTATTTTCTGTGCTAATTCATCTGTGAAAAAAAAATGCAGCGATTACATATTTAATCTGTGCTATTGCATTGACAAAGATACTTGAAACTGTGGCACTGGTAATACTGCAAATTTCTCCTAGACTCTTCACCACAAACTGTACTGAACTGGACGAACGTTTAAATAGAAAAGCTATCATCATCAGCAGAAACACTGAACTGACTTATAACTACATTAAAACTGGCCAAATGGCTACATGCTGACAAATTTAATTACTTACCTGTGCAACCCCCGGATTTAGCAGTTAAGAATTAATACGCGTTTATTGAAAAGATTAAAAACATTGAACTTACTGACAATGAAGTTTTAGTGTCGTTTGATGTGAGCTCGCTGTTTCCCAGCGTTCCCATTGATATCAATTTGACTTACTTGGAATATTTCTTGAAAGGTAATCCGTTGGGCAGAAATGAAGTTGATAGTTTCATTTCTTTGGCGAGGCTCTGCATGAACCAAAATTCCTTCAAATCATCAGTACCTTTTTTTTACCAACAAACTGAAGGAGCAGCAGTGGGTAACAGCTTATCTCCCTTCATAGCTAACGTCTTTATTAGAAAATTTGAAACCGATTTTCAGAATATTTTGGCATATTTTCCATGGGTTTGGGTTAGTTACGTTGATGATATTTTTTCTGTTTTTGATAGTAGTAAGGGATTTTCTTGAACAGCTAAATTCAAAATTTCCTTCCATAAGTTTCTCCATGAAGAGGAAACCAACAATAGGATTGCTTTTCTCGAGATGTTAGTAATAAAAAATAAAATAAATTAGAAATAGACATATATAGAAAGCCCATTACTAATAATAGATTTATTTCAGAAAATTCAAATCATTCATGGAAATAATAAACTAGCAGCTATTAACTTTTCGGTGCACCGCTTACTTAATTTTCCTCTATCTACAGAATGATATAATAAAGAGATTATTAAAATCGCTGCATTTAATGGATTCTCAGAAGATGTTGTATATAATACCATTAGAAAACATAAAAACAAAATAGGAATTAGAAATGTGAGTACTTTAGAAATTAATGACAGAGAAAATAAGAAATATGTTAAATTACCCATTTTATCCAAGCTACCACGAAAGATCTAACAAAAAATTCTCTAAATGCAAGCTTGACATAGCAACTACTTCAAATAATAGTCTTAAAAATATTTTAGGTAACCTTAAAGATCAAGTAGATAATTTCAACAAATCAGGTATTTATAAAATATCTTGTACAGATTGTGATCATGCATATATGGGAAACTAAAGATAAAATTAAAAAACGCAGTTACAAGGTGCATTTGGCTCATCTTAAATTTAGAAGGTTTGACAAATCTAGTGTAGGCCTAGATATGCTTAAAGAAACCCATAAAGTTGACAATGTAAAGTTAGTTAAAAATGTAAACAACTATGTGCAATTAAATTGTTATGAAGGTATGGAAATATATAAAAACAAACATATTTTAATGAATTCAGATTTAGGGCCCTTAATTTATTAAGTAGAAGTATTAGATTAGATGGAGATAGGATTAGTAACTAGTTAAGCATGACGGCAGTCAGCCATGACCGTGATCATTGTACGATGACCTTTTTTTAGGTATAAATTAGGGTAGTTTTAATGTAGTTATTCAGTTTAGTGTTTCTGCTGATGGTGATAGCTTTACTATTGGAAAGTACGGCTAGTTTAGTGCAGTTTGTGGTAAGGGGTCTAGTAGTACTTTGCAGTATCCTAATTACACGTTATCAAATGGGAAATATAATGTATTTGTAATAAGCTAGCGGTTATTTGCTAGTAATATTTCTTCTGAGCATTTTTTTAAACACCATGTAAAAAACGCAATAATAATTGATAAGACGAAATGAATAGAAAACTAATGAATGCGAGAATTACCTCTTTACCTGTTAATATGTAGTTTTATTTTTTCTCTTTACAGCACAACATTTTTCTTTTTTAATTCATTTTTTATTTTATGTTATCTAAATATAATGATACGATGATGATAAGATAAAGATTACGAAATGAACAAACTTGGTATTATTTTTTGTTTTGTTTATTGGTACTACCTCACTTAGTAACTAGTAAAATTTAAATTTCCATAAAATATGAATTTAAATCTAATTACAAAATTTGGCTGAAATTACCGAGCATGTCTTATTTTATAATATCCAAGTTAATTGATTTAATTTTGCAACAATAATCCTTAGAGATACGTTTTATTATAATAAAAAATAAATAGTTTTGTTTAGTTATTATGCAATATTATTATATACCAAGTGTACTCAGCTTGTACACATAGTAAATTAAGAAACCTAGATATGCATCTATAAAATATTACACAGAATAATGTACAAAATCGACCAATAATTGTATTTTAGTTATTTTTAAATAAATTTAAAAAACATTTGTCTAAATTTAACGTTTTCTCAAATATTAAATGCAATTAATTATTAATAGATCAAACGTATAGAATGTCATAAATCTAAATTATGAAATAACATTTCTATGGGATGAAAAAACTACTGTAGGCTCGATTTATAAAATTACAAAATAAGAATCCAAAATCGGTTCAAAAAATAATACATTGAATGGTTCATCAATTTACTACTGGAAAAATGTATAGTAAAAGTCTTACATTGTGATCATTATTTATTAAAATTATTGGTTCTGCAATAAAAATTGCTTTAAAGAGATAAAGTTATAATGATTGTGAGAAGAACCTTTCCACATTCCAATTGTTGTAAGTTCATATGCAAACAACGCTTTGTATGAAAAATCGAGGAAACCGTTTGCTTTTCCTTAAAAAGAAACGTTTTATGCGCATTGGTGACTCTTTGAATTTGTTTCCGCCGAAAGAACCGGCAATAAATTACTAGAACTTCTGAAACGTTTTCCACGTTTCACTACTTTACGATGCTACGAAGTTTCGCTATAAACATGTCAGTATTGAAAATAAACCACTTCGCCCTTGTACGATTGTGCCGCTAATCGTCAGTTAGGCGATATAAAAGTATTTAGGTAGCTTATTGTTAGTCAATTTATTGGACCAATTATTTAATCTATAAAAACGTATACGTATGGCCTCATTATGTCATTATAACCGTAGAAACTAAACAATGTTTTATTAAACAGATGCTACAAGGAATTTAATTGGTCATACTTAACCAGGTGTTTATGTGTGAAGACAATATTTTCGTTTCAGATTTAATTTAAATCTAAGCCAAAATAAACAGCGGAAAAGTGACAACCAATGCCAATTGAGAGTGATATCAGGCGACAGGAATCTTTCTAATACAAAAATATAAACGAAATGGCAAAGATAATTTACAAACTGCTACCACCTACGCTACCGTTAAGATTAACACATATCGAGAGAGAAAGTAAAAAAGCATGTAAGTATTAACACCAGAATGTGAAAACTTAGTTTTAAATGAGAGCCTTCACAAGGTTAATTATAAAGAAGGTAATATTTTAGATTATCAAAAGTAAGTAATGAAGCCGCATGTGCTTTATAGTGGATCCAACTAGAAACAAACATTGAACTCATCACTAAAATCAATTGACATTATCGCTTTTCGCTTTGACAGAACCTCACGTTTAGAGGGTGAGAGCTACCTTTAATTCTTTTTATGGTTTTTTTTTCCGATTTTTTGCGATGTGCATATTATTACGAATAAAAAGGACATTATATACATCTAGATATGCTCCATATAGATAAGAAATATGCTACGGTCTTTTAAGCAGAGGCATCCGCAATATCGTATTGTGCAAATGCAATCAATCAGAAAATATGAAGATAAACGGAGCTCAAGTACACGAAGTATATACCCAATAAAATCAAGACTGATTCGGGAATGTATTTGACAACTGAATAGCCTAACAGATCGCAATAAAATTACTTTGCTGTTGGTGCTTGAATGTTCAGCTATCGAAGGAAATGAAAAATCCGATGAGTTAGCAGGAAAGCTAACATATATAGGCCCAGAACCTGTTCTAGAAGTGTCTGACTATGCAGCACGAGAGGTAGAGTAAGGAGTTAGGTCAAAGTGAAACTGGAATAATACAACCAAGAGAATTCATGATAAGACCTGTATTAAGGGGGCACCGAAAAAGGAAACTGAACTGCCACAGTTGCAATAGTTCAGCATTCGCATCGTAGCAGGTCTCTTAGCTGAACACAATGTTTTATATTTCACAACAAAATATTTTTTTGTTGCAAGTTTTCTAACATAGACTTTTCTAAAATACCACTATCAATCCAAAAACCTTTGAAATATAAACATATTTGTTGATTTAGCTGTAACCAAATATAATTTATCTTTATGCATAACAATTGAAAAATCTATGATATACTACAGCGTCGGTATAGGGCATTAATTACTGAAATCCTTTTGATGTTTTTAAGCAAGCATAGCACATTGCTTTTTACATAAGATGGATACATGTTTTACAAATAAATGCAACCCATACTTTTTTTAGTTGCATCATCCCAAATGTTTGAAGAATACGGCACATGTTACCAAAAGTAATATAATTCTCATAAGTTTTTGAACATTTGTAACATAACATAGCAAATCGTTAATATTCAATAACATGTCTCAGGTAATCAACACGGTTTTCTTCAAAAGAGGTTAACTGCTACTAACTTGGTTAACATAACACAATACATCAGCAATTCTATCGATAACCAAGTACAAGTAGACGCAATATATACGAATTTTGTTAAAGCTTTTGATACCAAAGAACACGTGATTACTCGCTAAACTTCATTACATTGGATTTACCTTATCTCGTTGCCTTGATAAAATAATATTTGTCAACTAGGAGCTGCTTCGTGTGTTACAATGGCTTTCAATCAACCCATAACCATTTCACCTCTGGTGTACTGCAGGGCTCTTATTTGGGTTCAATACTCTTTAATATATAATCATATTTTTGACTTACTTAACCGCTGCGTTCTTGGTTATGCAAACGACCTACAAATTTATAGTTATTTATAGTAGTGACGATTGTAAGAAATTTCAACAGGATTTTGACATTATTGTTGGCTGGTGCAATAACAGCAAGGTCACACTTAATACTGAAAAAAGCGTTGTGATCGTGACACGAAACGCTTCAGTGTGACCAGTTTCTGTTCTTCCGCACGTTCCACACCAAGAGTGTTCACCATTCTGGACTTGAAAGTGCACAGCATAGATATAGACAACCCAATCAGGAAATAAATATTTAAAAAAAATTGGTTTGTTTGTTACTCGAAGTCTGGTTACGATTCAGAACTAACAATTTGTCTGTACTTAACTTTTAGAAGATCATATATATGCCTCAAAATTCTAATGCCAGCAAAAAAGTCCCTGGGGCCGGCAATCTATGGTTACCCTTACGACCTTTCTGGAATATTAAACTTGTAGCTTAATATTTTATTCAAATGAACTTATCGATTGTCTGAAGTGGTGAGTATATTACATTGTGTTAATAACCATCAAAATTAAAAAAAAATGTTTGCGTGTAGATAAAAGTCTAATACTAAATAAGTGGTTGTTTTAACGTGGTTATTTTCCTAAAACCCAAACACAACAATGATCCATATCTTCACATTTCAAAAACCATTGTGGTGTTTAAATAACATAATCCGACGTAATAAACATACAGAAATTAAATCTAAGGTCTACAAGGCTATTATAATTAACCAATGAATGCATTCCATTAGAAAACGAAAAAGGATATCTTATTTGACCAAGCAACGACCAGACCTAACACCAGACAAACGTGAAAAATAGACAAGATTATGTATGTATATATTATGTATGTAGGTATGCGTAGAACAATTATACTAGTAGAAATTTTTGGAAGATAGAATACTAAGTATTATAAGAAAAAATGTTCAACTGAAAGAGTTTTTGAAGAACAAAGAATGCGACAATTTGAAAACCGTTTGAATCTTGCAATGAAATAGAATGGACTATTGATGGTATAAAGGAAGATTTAAGAGCGAGCAGCGTTTTGTATAGCATGCTCGGAAATTAAGGTGTCTTATTTGCCTAAGCATAAAAGCTTATTTATAGACAAAAATACGAAGGACGAAATTTACATTTATGTATTCATAATAAATGAATGTAAACCGGTTCGTTATTGAACTTTATTAATCGAATAATTCGTTTTAATATTGGTTTTCTATGCATCACATGGGTTCAAAACTTTTACATAAATGTAAAAAGTGAATAGGTTCATTTTATTTCGATTTCAAGCGAATGTTGTTTAAATTTGAGGTTATATATTCGCGGAAGATCTGCTCTTGGTGACCTCTTTTGCTTAATTCTCAGCTGTTTATCGAAAAATCTTATATCTTATATCCTGCGTCCACATGAAACCTCGAAAATTCGAATATTCAAATAACTAATATATTTTTTATCTAACTGTTCTTGCTAAAGG
This sequence comes from Protaetia brevitarsis, assembly GCA_004143645.1. Lineage (NCBI taxonomy): Eukaryota > Metazoa > Arthropoda > Insecta > Coleoptera > Scarabaeidae > Protaetia > Protaetia brevitarsis. The sequence continues at coordinate 86,199 of RXPK01004899.1, forward strand.
AAACAAACGGGTGAAGTATCATTAATATTCTCTTAGAGGTTGGGAGTACTTACTAAACGCGTCCTCGGCGTGGTGGATAGGGGAAAGGCCATCCTGTCAGGGTTCGTTCAAGTCGAGATGCTTAGTGGTGGCTATAAGTTCGTCCTCTCTGCTTAAAACCAAAGCAGGGTGAATGAAGATCGTTGCCATAAACCACTCTCCCCTCGCCCGTGCTGTCGTGTCGTGGCTAAGGGCTTGCACAGGGTTGTACAACGATGGCAGTTGTTGCTTTCGGCTACCGAAAGCCCAACTGTTAAACCAGATCCCAAAAGGAATGGCGGTCTTGGCTTAACTGTACGGATCAAGAGGAGAGAACCTCAACAAAACCTAAATCCTAAGGTGACGGATTAGGCTGATGGGATGCATGGCTGGAAAGAAGACCAGTCTACTAGTCCAACCTTGGATTGTTTTTAGCCTTACCTTTGCATGCGGGGCCTTTGTGGAGGGTGGACCTTTTCTAACCTAGCTACTCGTGGGATCAACCATGGACGAAAGAAATATGTTTAACCCACTTAAGCAGGACGACGTCGCTAAGAAACAGGAACTGGAGCAGGCCCTCCATAAGAAGCTTTCCACTTCTAAAGTGGACACCTAACAAGGAAGGAACAAAGGCAGGAGTAAAACGGTTGGAGCAGATTGGGGAACAGGATGAAACACTCCATCTCCCCTCAAATTGTAGCACTATACAACTCAAGGGTGTTGCACCTGGGAGCATGTGAAATCGGCGAATCGGAAGACTTGCGTAACCTGGGGCCTTCTGATATCCTACACTTTTTGAAAGGAATATGATTGGAAGGCCAGCTGTAAAACAGCAAGAATAGGGGACACAATAGATTTTTTAGGGCGCACTGTAACAACACCCTCGCTATATACATACAACCATACAACCATCATAGTATTCTGAAGATAAGTTATCCGTAAATAATATGCTTTCGCATCTTAATCTCGTTTTTAATATTAATAATATTTTCATTGAAAATACATATGGCAAACAGTATTCGATATAGCATTGTGAATAGTCGGGTTAACTCAAATTGTGATATTTAATTGCATCGTTCTTGCTATTCATGTTGCGCATGTTGTTTGTCGTTGTTAATTCTTGTAGTGACTAATTCGTTCTTTCATAATTCTAGTATTTATTTAGTCTCGCACGTTCATTGGGCGTTTTGGTTTTTCTTTTCGGTCACTTAACATAAATTTTCCATTTACGGAGTATGCTGATATATTTCAATTGAAATGAGCCACCTCAAATAACTCTTTACCTACTATTATTTATATAAAATTCCAAAACCTGTCAAAAAGTCATTCTTTTTAATCAATAAGTAGAGAGTGCATAATTTGCAATCTGTGTAATAAAACACTCGCAATTTTTTTTGTGGTAACCAAGGTAACTCCTACTTGTTTTTGTCACATCCGCTTCTCATTTTTAATGTATTTTTCTCCACTTCTGTCGCACTCCTGCTTCTGGTTTCAGTTTTAGACGCTTCTTTTATACGGTATTAGTTTACGTTTGCATTGTTTAATGGTATGTTCTTTAGTGGAGTTTAGTTTTAGTTTAATCGTGAATTCACAAAAAATTGGTCTGGTTCTATCTAAAAACGTGCTAAATTAGTCACTTTGTATTATGAGAATGGGATGTATGCAAGATTTACGCTCGGTTACGTACTGGAACTAATCTAAAAACTTACGGAAACGTAACAAAAAACATGTTCATCAACAATGAAGATAACCAACGTCGAAATCTTAAGTCAGGTCGCAGTGCTTGGAAATGCGACGTCGACACAACAGGTATCTCAAGCATCAGGAGTAAACCGTTCATCACTTTGTAGAATACTTAGGAAGTTCATCCCCTTAAATTACACTTTTACACAAACTGAATGAAGATGATTTTGACAGGATATTGGAATTTTGTTAATTAATGATCGAGCAATAATCGAAACACTGTATAATATCTGTTTCTCGGACGAACCATTTTTTTCATTGAATACTGAAGTAGAGTGACTCCAACCTCTATTTGACGCGAGAAATACATACACAACGGCCACAGAAACTTAATGTATGCGTTGGTATCATTGGCAACTATTTCATAGGATCCCTATTCATTAACGGGATTTTAAATGGTCAAATGTATTTCAATATGGCGGGCGATACAATCAATCCTTTGACCACAGAATAATTGGAACAAGATCCAGATTTAGATTAGATTAGATTAGGTTTGGGGTGGTCTATGGATCTGTTTCACCGCGATCTTTTCAGATCTATTGTGCTTCCCTTTTTCCTAGATGACGCTCTCTAATTTTGCCCTCTTTGAGAGCTGCTTCTTTGTGTAGCTGCTAGCTGTGGGGTTCTCCACGACCATTACTAGAAACCTTATAGTCGCCAGGCTTTCACATTGGTACAGCACATAATCTGCCAGGCCTATGTTGTACATATGCCTATTTAGTCTACAGTGACCAGTCAGCAGACCTACTATCATTTTGACGGCCGTTCTGTCTTTATTCAGTAGATCTCTAGTAAATGCAGGCCTCTGCTCTTTTAGGAACCCATTGCTGTCTCTGTCCCGGTGATTTTTCTCACCACTCTCTGGACTCATTATGTATCCATTCATTGATGGATTTTTTAATTTGTGATTTGGTAGTGCCGAAAGAAGGGCCAGCTCCAACGAATGACCTTGGCGAACCTCGCCTGGCCAGCTCGTCGGCCGCCTCATTTCCACTCATGCTCGAGTTTTAGCCACTAGTAGGCCAAAAGTAATTGCCTCTGGGTATTCACCTCATTTAGGGCGCTTACGCTGTCCCAAATCAGCTTAGAATCCACACTTATGGAACTAGTCGCTTTAAGTGTGAACTGACTGTCAGAGAAAATAGCGACGCTTTTACCGGAATCGGTACATCTTTCTACTTCTTGAAAACAATGGTGAATTGCAGCAACCACAGCTTGGAACACTGCTGTATCTTCGCTAAAGCTTACCGAAGGAGCCTTTTTAGGTTTCTTAGCGTATCACACAGCTCCAACGCCGTAGCCCGCTTTAGAGCCGCTGTTATACCAGTTTGAGTCCATTCTTACTGGAGTACCTCTCCCCCAGTCCTTCTTATCT
>RXPK01004900.1:0-48514 GCA_004143645.1 Protaetia brevitarsis
TTCAGTCTAACAATGACCACTCAGCAGAACCTACAATCATTTTGACAGTCTTCCTGTCTTTATTCAGTAGATCTCTCGTGAATTCAGCCCTCTGCTCCTTTAGGAATTCTTTTGCCTGCCCTTTTAGGCTTCTTAACGTATATTCCCGCTCCAACGCCGTAGTCCCTTTTAGAGCCGCAAACTTCTCCTAGACCCCTGACCACAAACTGCACTAAACTGGACATACGTTTCGATAGCAAAGCTATCATCATCAGCAGCAAACACTGAACTGAAATAACTACACTAAACACTACCCTAATTATACCTGAAAAAGTCATGGTATAATGATCACGGTCATGGCTGACTGCTGTCATGCTTAAGCTAGTCAAATGAATTCTAACTTTCGTCTGATCTACTACTTCCTACTTTAATAAAACTTATAAAGACAAGAATTTGAGGGTACTAAATCTGAATTCATTAAAATATGTTTGTTTTTATATATTTCCATACCCTCATAACAACTTAATTGCACATAGTTGCTTACGTTTTTAACTAACTTTACTTTGTTACAAACTTTATGGTTTTCTTCAAGCATATGTAGGGGTACACTAGATTTGTCAAACCTTCTAAATTTAAGATGGGCCAAATGCTCCTTGTAACGCCGTTTTAATTGATTCTTTTAGTTTGCCCAAATATATACATGGATCATAATCTTTACAAGTAATTTTATAAATACCTGAATTTGTCCAAATTATCTACTTGATCTTTAGGGTTACCTAAAATATTTTTAAGACTATTATTTGAAGTAGTTGCTATGTCAAGATTGAATTTAGAGAATTTTTTTTGTAGACCTTTCGTGTAACTTGGATAAAATGGTAATTTAACATATTTCCTATTCTACGTTCTGCTTTAGTAGAGATGCTCCCCTTCTGATTTTTAAAGAGGTTGATAAAAATATACCAATCTTCCTAGCAATTGAACGGTTCAGCTAAGTAAAGTGTTAAATTATAAATTTCTTCAACAAATGTTAAGTAGATTGAGAAAAAAATATATCTGAACGATGCAAGCTCGAGCCAAGACAAGCGAAAATATCGTTTTCTGAGTATGGAAGCTCCCTTAAGCTCGCATCGTTTGGCCTCTGCTCTTCAAGCTTACTATTTGTAGTAACTATTTGATAGCTCGTATAAATAACGTTAGGCATATATGTATATTGTTTTAACGGTTAACAGCACCTACTACTCTATTACAGATGGTATTGCCAAATTAGTACTAATACTTTTGCTACTTTTGCGATACATACCTATAACCTATACTTTCGAAGTTTACTACTTCAGATATGCTTGAGTGACAGCATATTGTTACGCCGGACAGTGGTCCCGCTCGCATTCGTATAGGGCGAAATAATTGCAATTTACCAAGTTGTAATATTTATCTGTAAATTGCATAATTTGCAAATTATGTATGTTGAAGTATAACTATCAAACTCAGACGCGAATATAGAGCTTCTGTGGTTTATTTGCTAGTATAAGCCAATTTACTAGAAATAGACGTTTGAGTTGTGTACTAAAATAGAGGTTAATAATTGCAGATATTTGTATCTTACCGAATTTATTAAATATGATATTATAAAGCTCAACAACCGTTTGTTCGAGGTGGCTTACAAAAAAATTGCAGACGTTTGCAGGTGTTGATATTTTATTTTAAAATTATTCATAGTTCACTTATCGTGTGTACCTAAAATAAAGTGCGTTCGAGTGCGACTGTTGGCGTTTTATTTTTTTTTAGATATGTCCATTACAGATAAACAGCATTTTGTTTTGCAGCACAAACACAAAACTTTAAAAAGATCTACGTACATTACCTTAAGCAGTGTATTTAAGAAAGAAATTATAAATGAACAAGAATCTGATAAATTATTAACTAATATTATAAAAAAACAGAATTTCGTTGGAAAGCAAATTTTCGCAACGTAAAAGGATTTATAACAAGAAATAAAAGTGGTTAGATCAAGAAGTAGAACTTGTGGCTACTGTTAACAGTCCAAAAAAAAGTCCATCTACAAAACAATTTGGTAGGTCACAAAAAGCATTTGATGATTGTAGTTTACGCGAAAAAAAGGTATTATGCAATATGAACGTCAAAATTAAGTGTTTGTAATTGAATCTCGTTTGAGAAAGAGTAGTATTCGTTCGGCACAAGGGTTGCATGATGTGCAAAAAAATACAGACTGGCTTACAATCTTTTAAGAAAATGGCATCGGTTCCACGAAATACATTGAAGAAGAAGCGTTGTCGTTAATTATTAACGCTAAACTAAGCCGACACCAATACCAACTAATACAAAAATGTAAGGGTATTTATTTCAAATACCCTGATCTTTGTAAATATCTCCCTAACTTCAATGTTGTTTTATTTATTTAATCATTGAATAAAAATTAAAGGTTATATGTTCTCCCTGAGTCGATGTCAATAAATATTATTACAAATATCATTACCTGTATAATAGTACTCTCGCAACCGCGAAGATTATTATAAATATGTAAGTCTTGATTAGATTCAGACATAAACGGCAATTATTTTGTACTGCGAACGCAATCGGGATCACTGTATGCCAGTGCTGTGAGAACCGTCTTCTTGACAGCAAAACTGACAATGAGAGAAATTGCAACTTAATCTCATTCTTATATTAGCAAAATTGCCGGTTACTTAAATCCTTGCAGAGTAAGCAAATTACCAACTTTCCTTCCTCTCTCTTCTTAGTGACTTGATCGTGTCGTTTATCTATCGTGAGACGAAAGGGTAAGGGACCTCTCGTTTCTATCTTACTTAATATACTTGTTCTGTGTCGTTAACTTAAGTACTTATATTCTAAACTTTTTTATCTTTATACATATATTTAGCAATAGAATTTCCAAACTATATACGAGAGAAGGTGGTAACAACTTAATAATGCCCCTTTGCATTTTTATAGCTATTCGATGTGAAGAAAATTTTGATCCAACATATATTGAAAATAAATGAGGTCAATTATTAAATTAACGTTGTTCAAGGATTTACTTAATAACTCTAGCACATTAAATTGTAATCACTTTCCCTTGTATTTCCAACATTGTTGAACTATTTAAATAACAAAACGAAAAGTAATTATTGCAATTACAACATTTTTTACGCTTCTAATTGACATTTTAAGTACGTTACTCGTACTTAAAACTACAAAAGTCACACTACGGGTTCATAGTTCATTTAGCTTTTTTTTTCTTTGGGTATAGATGATTCATAAGACATTTTTTTTCATGTATAGGTATGTTAAGAAATTGTTATCGCCGTGCTTCTTAAAAATGCGCATTTCTGTGTACATTTGTTTCTGTGTTTTCCTATTAGTCTTCAAATTCGGAAAACAAAAAATTTTTGATTCAATTAATACAAATAACGGGAAAGACAAAAGCACGACAAAAGTATGTCTCTGAAAACCACATAGCGATACTTTAACAAATGTGGAAACTACACTTGACAGGAGCAAATAGTTCATTATTAAACGCATGTTTACATTCAATCTCATATGAATGTTAAGGTTTCTTCAGAACTTTTTCTTTCAAATCTTCTAGTACGAACTAATAGGAGATATGCATTCTTTTCTCAGTGATTTTTCATTAATTGTCTGTATTACATGAACTAGCTCGTAACTATACATACACGTGGATCATTAAAGTTTGAGTTATCAGAGCGTATATACGTATGACTGTCTCTGTATTGTTAGAGTTAAACTATCTGTAGTGTAATTCAGTTCTTAAAATTAACTCGCCCAACTTCTCTTATTATGAGAATTAAAACCATAGGAATTAATCTTTTTCACGCACCAATAAATGAAATTCATGTCGCGGTTTAATTTTTCCTTACCGATTCTAACATCGAGTCTTTCCTTGTGGTTTTTCCCTTGTACAGATATAATTTCAGATGACGTTTTATCGTGACGCGCACTGATACAATAAGCTTTGATTGCATATTATACACTCCTCAGCCTTACTAATAAATAAGAAATAAAATTTATTCTATGAATACAACAGCGTAAACAGAAAACAATACTTGCTTACTAAAATAATCACGGATAAAGTTATACCATGCGCAAAACGGTCGGTATAAGTTATACAGCAAGTGGAAGCCTAGTTTAAGCTGTGCATATGACTCGAAAAATTTTCGTTCTGTCAGAGATGTTGTTGAGTTCGCCGCAAAATATAAATGATGGAAATAACGAAGTTCGAAGAAGTTGAAGACGTCAGATAAAAGGTGAAAATTTGGTGTCACGTAAAAGGAAAAATTGTACATCAGAAAGATCCTTTTTAAAGCGCGCAAACGAAACGGAATTTAGAAAAAAATATAGTTACTCAACAAGGTGGTTAGATATTTATAGAAACTTCGCGAGAAATGTTAAGCGATAACCGCAAAGGTGGGTGGAATTGCTCCTTATTTAAAAAAATCTTAACAGCATTGCGTATTTGGGGCGTAATGAGGTAAATTATCATACACACATGGTATAGCAAACTGAAACATTTTAATGATTTTTCTTACTAATTATTAGATACCAGATGCTGCTGGCTATTGCACATTGTTTAAATCTAAGAGTACTTTATTCTTCTGTCTCCCACTTAGCCGATTCTATTACGCCTTTTTCGCCATTTTAAAAACTTTTTAAACTGTTAATGTAGTTGAAAACGTATTACTCGAATGACGTTTAGGCTATGTATTTTGTGGCTTCTAGTTATATTATACATTTCCAACACTTACGATACTAACTGCCGACCGTTTCACGAATGATGTTGACATAAGTTCTGTAACTTCTAGATTATACGGAACATATTAGTATTCATATTCCTAGTATAGAAGAGGTTCAACTTCGATTTATCGCATTTTTATTAGTAAGCTGAGCCTTCTATTTTATATTACAAATTTATAGCCCTATTTTTTTATTATAAATAGCTTTATTAACAGTGTGTGCATATATTATGTTTTTGACAGATTTTGTCACATTGACGCGATTTACCTTGTCTCAAAATTAGAAGGATTGCGGAAATAGACAGGTGTACACTGCAGAATTTTTATTAACACAGGATAATTTCGCGCAACAAGAATAGAAGATATAGCGGTAAATTTGAATTTATAATTTAAAATAATAAATACTACACAATGTAATGGTCCAATTAACGAAGAGAAAAGGCAAGGGCCAGGGCCACCGCCTACATGACTTTGGTGTCCTGCTAGTCCCTTAGAGGAAGCCTCTGCAATTGTTGCTCTGACGTTGATTTTGACGGTTATTGAGAATAATTTAGAATAATTAAGCATTATTGTTGGCGCGTTTTTAAAGCAGTTATTGTTTTTTATTCAATAGTTTTTATTTATTATATTTAAATAAAAATAACATAGTAATAATGATTATTAGATAGATTAGATTAGGAATGGTGTGCCCTATCGACCTGTTTCACCGCGATCTTTTCAGTTCTATTGTGATCCCTTTTTCCTAGAGGACACTGTAATTTTTCCCTCCTTAATTGGGCCTATCATCTTTGAGCGCGGCTTCATTGTGTAGCCACTAGCTGTGGGGTTCTCCACGCCCAATACTAGAAACCTTGTCCTCGCCAGGTCTTCAATTGGTACACGCAATGAACTGTGTTTCTTCCTCCTCTTGGCAGACTCTGCAGTTCGTCATTGTTAGGCCTATGTTGTACATATGCTATTTATCTACAGTGACAGTTACAGTCCTACTATTTTTGACAGTCTCCTGTCTTTATTCAGTAGATCTCTAGTAAATTCAGGCCTCTGTCCCTTTAGGAACTCTTTTCCCTGTCTCTGTCCTTTCGCCAACACTCTCTGGACTAGTTAGATATCCATTCATTAATGGATTTTCTAATTTGAGATTTGGAAGTGCCAAAAGAGAGGCCAGCTCCAACGAATCACTTTGACGAACCTCGCCTGGCCAACTCGTCCACCGCCTCATTTCTTCTCACGCCCGAGTGGCTTTGGACCCAGGCCAAGGTTAATTTCCTTTGGGTGCTCACCTCATTTAGGGCGCTTACACAGTCCCAAATTAGCTTGGAGTCTACGCTTATAGAATTAATCGTTTTAAGTGTGGATTGACTGTCAGAGAAAATAGCGACGCTTTTACTTGGGTCGGTACATTTTTCTATTTCTCGGATACAATAGCATATTTCAGCAACTTCAGCTTGGAACACCGTCCTGTCTTTGCTAAAGCTTACCGAAAGGACCTTTTTAGGCTTCTTAGCGTATATTCGATCTCCAGCACCGTAATCCGTTTTAGAGCCGTCTGTATACCTGTTTGAGTCCGCTCTTACTGGATCACTCTCCCAGTCCTTATCTGGTATTATAACCTGGTATTTTCTATCTAGGTTAAATTTTTGAACCATGGCATTCCTAAAAGGGGTACCTTCTTGAGTTCATCTAAGAGTTTTTTATAGGCCAAGTGCATGCGATTTACAATTGGTACTTGATAAAAAAAGTCTGTGTACTGTGGACCTTACAGCTCCTTGTATATAGATATGTATTGGTGGTAGGTTTAGAATAACTTCCATAATTATGTAGTATAAATCACTTATAAGGTCGACGAAGGAACCGACGAAATGTGGTCGTTACATGCGACGGCAGGTATCTCCGAGCGCTGCTTTTTCAATAGCTTTTTAACGTTTATTACTTTGTAATAACAAAAAATACTAAACTACCTAGCTTCTATGCAAAGACAAATAGAAAAATAACTTCACTGTGTTCGTGTTTCATATTGATACAATAATTCCAAGAAGTGCCTCTTGGGAAACCTTATTTCGTTTTTTTTTTGTGAAGTTTGTTCCTAAGTATAGCTTGAAAAAATATAAAGGCAAAGAAATATTTTCTGCCTATTCAAATATTTCGACGTTATACAAGACTTCGTCATTAAAGAGGAGTCTTTACAAGCGGTTGAAATTTACTTTATATTGTATACAAATTGGTCGGGACCTAAGAATTCGGGCGGTATAATATTTCTACCGTATTTAAGTATCCAGCAGTTCAGACCAGGATTAGGACAATATAAAATAGTATAAATTCAAGTAGAAAGAGAAATAATAAAATTAATAATAAATGCTAGATATGCACATTTAACGCAGCAGATGATAAATAACCGCCATTTTCAGTCGAGCTTCACCTCACTCTCTGACACACGTTCGTTGGAGTAAATTAAAGAATACAGTTGAGGCATCTGGTGCTAAAATAGTGAAATAGCGCTAGCGCTGATTTTTCTAGCGACACAACATCAAATGTGCCGACAAAAACTTACGCTTTTTTCTTATCTCTTCGCTGGTTCTATAAAACCGTCCACCACTATCTTCCATATTTCCATAGATCTATAATATGTATTTGGAAAAAGGTAACGCCTTCACGATAGAGAGAGCGTTTGAGAAGTACTTAATCTGCTTTTTCACTCATTTACAATACGTTCTAAAAATCATTTTTATTTTTATTTATAAATCGCCAAAATAATCAATAAATGACATAAAAGATCAAAATCTTTAAATATTGTTGACAATCAGCGTTGAGACCTTAAATAAGTAATTACATGGTGACGGTTTCCAAAATATTTTGTTTTTTATGTGTAAGTAGGGTTATGCGAGATCCACTGACTTCTTATTGGCGCAAAATCATTCTTTCTAGTTTTAAGACAAAGCATTAACTAAACACAAAAAACACCATCTGGACAAACAACTGACAAGAGGATCAAGAAAGGAAACAACACATTATTTGCACAATGCAGTGATATGACATGAATATTCTTGTCTATCGCATTCATGCAATCGAACAATGTAAGTCTTTCCCTTTTCTAAAGCAGTATGCTTAAGAAATATTGTCAAATTAATAAATTGTCATTACTTGCCCTTTAAATTAATAAATTGTCATTACCCTACCTATACAATACGTCAATGACGTGAGTTAAAACTTAAAATTAAACGGAGTGTATATACTATACTTGGTTCATCTTAAGAAGAAGACTATGTTATCAACAGATTGTTCAGAATAATAAATACTAAACATCTTAATTCTCACATAGAATAACTTTTTTTGGCCTCGTCAACTGCAAACACATTACCTACGTGACAGCTAATGTATCACCCTAGTGCGCTAGAACGCACGACATCCTTTCTCATTTCATAGTTGCTTCCAAAGTAAACTATGCACAATATCCTTCAATTTATTTTAAAAAACACATTTACCGGAATTTTATTGTTGTTTTAATGGATATAACGAAAGTTGTTCCATGAGTGCATATAATAACAACTGATAGCTGACTGATTTACAGTAGACTCGCGATTCTGTGAACTAGTCACATTTTTTGTTGTTTACATATTTTGCCGATTTTCACATTAGTAATCACATAATTGCCAGCGTACTGTATTATATATTTTTTTTTGTTATTTACAATCATAGGAGTATTATTAAGTTAGAGTACAAACATTTAAATTGTTATGGAATCCATATATTACTCAGAATATTAGGGTTAGGATGATTTGTACTTATCTAGCTTTTCATAAATAAAGTGTAAATAACACCTACCACCCGTGAAATAAATAATGCAGTATTGACTGGTATTGGCACACTCTGTTCTGTCGTTTGAATTATAACGTGTCATATTCTTCTGTATTTTGCAATGATATAACATAATGACCTAACCTAATTAGTCCAGTGTGATACAGGCACGTATGAATTTGGCAGCATTTCGCAAATGTCGCTGATTACATGCAAGTTTCTTAAGCAGTACACGCACTGGATCGACTTGGATCAGCCAGTTCGGAGCGAAACGGTCAGAAGTTTCTGCAATACATGAAATTAAATGAAGAGCCGGCCACTGGTTCGGAATTTTTCGACTCGATCCGATCCTATACGAATCAATATGCGACACTTCATTTAATTTCATGTATAGCAAAGACTTCGTTGTACCATTTCCAGATGATTGATCTGAATTGATCCAATGCGTGTGCTGCTTTAATTTGAACAAGGTATACACTGTAGAACTAGGGTGATCCGTGATGGGAGAAACTAACTACAGGCGTAGCTGCCAGTGTCGATACGTATTGCTGTGAACTGATTGTCCAAGCATATAAGTCTAAAGAAATTAAAAATGACAAATTAATTGCTAGCTGCAGCAAGCTGAATTTAAAAAAGGCGCCAGAGATTCTTATTCTCAGTAACTTTCTTTAAAAAGTAATAGTGGGCGTTTGCAAAATTGACTTCTTTAAAATCACAAAATTGAAATGGCTGATTCAAAATAAAAGAAACTGTGATTTCAAATGATATTTACAATCTAGATTTATTGTAAAAAAGAAAAAAAGAAAAAAAAAAACATTTGATAGAAAGTTACAGGAAAAATAAAACCATGAATATAAATTCTGGCAAAAAACAAATGCATGAATTTACAATTTAAAAAGAAATGCAAATCTTTAAGCAACAAATGGTGATTCGTTCTAGAAGAATTTCTATACCACAAAATCCAGGTGTTTCAAAAACTCAAAGCAAACTAAAAATATTAATAACGGGAGAACACAAATAAAAATGAAATTTAAATCAACTCACAGCTTCTCTTCACCTACCCGAGGTGATTAAAATAAAATTAATATGAAAACTACAAAAAAACGGCAAATTAAAACTCTAAACGCGATAGCTTCTAAACGAAAATTATTAAGAGACCTTACATGTAAATTGTGCAGAACGATATAAACTAATTAATAAACGAATTACTAGATGGACGATTTAAAAATTTCAAAGCACGAACTACATCTTAAACTTAAAAACCAATTACCAGAACGGTAACCAAGAAAAAACAAACGACCACGCGCTCGTCCGTCTGGTAATGCCAGAGGCCTCTAAGGTAACAATTCTCATATATATGAAATTTACATTGCGTGCGATGAACGCAACGCATCGCAAAGAAAAACACGCGCATAAAAACTAAATACAATACTGGTACACGCCAAAATGTACAAATAAATGAAATTAACTATACCACAACTGAACAATAAAAATGATAACCTCAATTAAATCAAAACAAAATTTTTCAAAATAACAAATATTTAGATTTGTGGAAACTCTATCATTGTTTTGACAAGACTGATTTGGAATAAATAAAAATACACATTTAAATTTCCGAAACCCGGGGTGCCAGTCTACAGCAGTATGATGCTGCCTAACGCAGCACATCTGCGATTCAACGATTTAGCAACTTTATATGCGTAAAGCAGGGGGATAGTAACATCTCGGATAATATATGTCTAACTCTGTATGTGTCACCTTTAGACACGTTTACAAATTGCTTAAGTATTGTATTAGAGCACTGTTTATTGTTACGGCTAATCTTAATCTCTTGCAATAATATTGACGGCATTGAAATAAATGTCTCCATTCATTTCAATTTCTTTGCAACGTTTCATATAGTTGATATTGGTTTGCTATAACCAGAGCGAGGATGATTTCTGGCTACGACATACGAGGGACGCAAGTTTCTCTCTTGATAAACGTATATGGGCACTTGGCTATTCGTACGACTGCCGTGCACCGGCAATAGAAGGGGAGAAATACAGCGATACTCCAAATAAAATACGTGTAGCATGTTATATCGTGCGATAGCCGATGAAATACAATATCATGCAAAAGACAGCGGCGTCCTTAGGTGTTTATTAGCGCCGTTGTATTAAAAAAGTTGTTTTTAAATTTTACATCGTACAATACGCAGTATATTTAATTTGTAGCTATAGTAACGTGATACTTTTAGTAATTCTAGAGTTTCCAGTAATAATAAATAACTGTAAGTTTTATTCCATTAGTAGTACGCACTAATGCAATTTAAAATAAAGTAAATATTATTAAAGGCATGCATGTATAATTACAGATGGGTATTTTAATAAAAGGGAGAGTTTTACTTGTGAATTTGTTCCTTGTTGAGGGTTCAGACAATAATACGATCCAAAAATAAAAATTTAAAACCTTTAGAAAGAATAACTGAAAAGGACATATATAATCTTTAATCTACGCAAATAAAATCCACTGTTCATGGAGTAAAAGAATTATAAAAATGTACTAAAAATGTACTTTGAAACAAAAACAATAAGGAGTTTACGAAGTAGAAAAAGTAAGAGACGCCTAAGAATACATATAAATAATAATCTCAAGGAAAGAAATAAGAAACAACTAAAGATTTAGACTTACTTTAAAAATAAATAGAGAACTCTTTTATAGCCAAATATAAAAGTAATGTACATGTACAACAAATGAATAGTTACTACTGACTAGACTACTGTCAAAGTTTAGGTCTAGCTGGGTTGATATGACCGTCATTTACTCTTGATTTAAAAATAAATAAAAAATGCTTTCAAGCTGAACTATATATATTAACGTAATTCCAATATCATATGTACATATACAGATCAAAAAGTCGACCTATAGTCAGTGTTAGTGATTGTAAATTTAAATTACCGGTAATTCGGTAAATGAAAATGAAAATACCGGTAAATTACCGATAATTTTTTTTGCACGTGTGACATTAATGGGGATTCCCCAAGAAAATAGGGTTAGAAGTTAGGCTAGAATAATATATATTCTTTAATAACAATCTTAAGGCATAATATTAGATTTTGTAATAAATAATGAGTTGTAATTTAATTATTTTCAAACAGTTGACGGAAAAGTAAACAAAATAATTAAAGGTTCAAATTTTAATGATTATTTTACAACAATGTTGCCTTAATGTTCTCTCATAATGTGGTGTATTCAAAATTGGTATTAATTTAAATACCCCTGAAATGTTGTTCTTATAAGAACAACATACATAATATGTATACATGTTATTATTTTTAAATACTAAAAATGAGACATTTACTTACTCTTTAAGAAAACGATTTTAAACTTTAAGAATTTTAAAAAACTCCAGAGCAAAATCGCATAATGTTACCGCTAACCTTTTTTCGAGGATGAAATAAAATAGCAACAAAAACATAAATGAAGGAGAATTGAATTTTACTTGTTGACAAAGGCAGGTAGGAAAAGTGGGGTGTTTTTGCTTCCTACCGTCCTACGCAACAAATGAACATTAATCTCGCTTTTATTTGCGGTTGCTTTTCGTTATACCATCCTTATTTCCATTCTATTTTCTTTTAAATTTCTACACGCACTTCTTTTCAATTTTTTTGCTTTTTTGTTGAGACAATTTTTTGATTCCTTCTCTTTCTGACAACTAGCGGTGGAACATGGAGGTTATACGTTTCCTAATCAAAGTTTTCGGTTAGTTTCCTTTTCTAATAATTCGCTATTCTAGGGCATACAGCGGTTCTCAATCTCAAGAAGTTAAAATTAAAATTCAAACAAAAACATCTCCACATAAAATTAATAATTGGTATATTGTTACTTACACTTACTTGTTTTCTTGCTTTATTTTCCAATGTCCCTTTAGACCTTTAAATACATATCTAATAAAACAATATTTCGTTGATAAAAATTTCTGATATGGATTTTTCATTTACCGAATTACCGGTAAATTTACTGAACGTTTTTTGGTCAATACAATCCTTAGTCAGGGTAACGTATGTCGAAGTCATCTGCAAGAGAGAGGTGAAGATACCACGTGATACAGCTTCACTCAACAGAGCGCAGTTTGCATTTTGTTCGCGAAATAGAGTAATTTATGCTGTCTCCCTTCCCGACTAGTTCCAACCTGCGGTGCCCTGACTATAGGTCGATCTGTCCGATATCATGCCAGTTCGCCCGCAATTGTCCGTGCTCTGGTTATAACTATCAAAAGTTTGATGTATTAGGTTTTTTTTTGTTATGAAATATGTATCTATATTATAATAAGTTAAGTAGTATAAAAAAAATTAAATAAATTATGAAACCGAACGATATCATTTCATAGACAAGAATGATAACTTAAAAATAGTAGTTGCGACCTTGATTAGCAATCTATCCCGTCGCTGTTTCTCGAGGTCTTCGATTATATAGCGCTTAAAACTTAATAGCAGCCAGTAATACAGTGCTTAACGGTAAGGTAAAATGATATCAGACACTACAGTCAGACAGCAGCGGTTAGTATAATTTTGATCGAGCGTATCACATTTAAGATAAGCGGTATACCATTCATGTAATAATAATAATGATAAACAATACCTCGACAGGCATAACAGAGTTGCGGCAATCATTCACCAACAATTGAAGACAAAGTATGTGAGAATCTGAACGCCCTGTTGAATATTTGAATCATCACTAACCGACCGATCGCGAATAACATTCCACACATAATTTTAACACTTAAGAACGAAAAACTGATGTATGTTATTGACATTGCAGTACTTACCCCGAATATCCAACACCAATAAATAATAATAATATATATTTGCAATAAAACCATTACAGAAAAAGTCAATGCTGTTATGTATGTAGATATGTTATAATTGTCAAAAAAAAGTATAATAATTATTTGTAAAGATAAAAATCATAGAAGAAAAACATAGAGTATATATACAAAAAGGTTAATGAAAAAGAAAAAACAAGCAGTAATGTGACAAACAAAACAAACAACATATTAAAAACAAATTATTATAAGTTACATAAGAGTCATTAATTTCGTAGTACTCCTTCTGCTAATGAGGCATTTGCTTCACATTTTTTCTTGGAAAACAACCAAGGCAATTTCTTGAAAATTTCGGGGAAGTGAGGTTGTATAAATTCGCACCCCAGTGGTTAATTTGCTTTTGGGAACAGGTAGTCTGTGATATGGTACTCGCACATGCCCACGCGTTCTGGTGTTATAATAGGTGCGTGTCCCGATTTAAGGTAAATTCCTCCACATGCTTATGCACATCGAGACGCAAGATAGAATAAATACGGATGGAACGATAAGTAATTTTTCTTTTAAAATAAGTTCTACAGCTTGATCTATATTCCAGGTTTGACATAAATACCAGTATTGCTCTTTTTTGTAGAACGAAGATTCTATGCGCCTCGGTCGACACCCCCCAGAAGAGGATTCCATAGCACAGCAGTGAGTGAAAATGTGCAAAGTACGCTGCTTTCGCTGCTTGGTGGTTTGCGACAAGTATAATTTTTCTGATGACGAACAGTGCAGTGGAAGCTTATTCGCCGATATGCTGGTGCCACCTTAACGAAGAATCATAAGGAAACGCCCAAACGTTTCACTGCTGACGACTGACCTGAGCCTTTGGTAGATAGGAGAAGGTTTTCGGTCTTTCCGACGTTAACTTTAAGTTGGCAGCAAACGAGATAAAGATATGGAAAAGGAAATAAATAAGTACAGAGGAAATGAAGATCATACCATGAATAAAGTTATAGTTAGCGATGGCTAAGATATGGGAATGAATCCCGTTTTACAAAACGATTAGACGTACTCGTGTTTTGGCAGCTCTTGGAAAATTGGTAAGCATCACGAATCTCCACCCATGCACATGAGGCGAATAAACACGAGTATGTCTATTCGTTCTAAATGGGATTTACTTCTCCTATCTAGCCCATTGCTATAATTACAACAGTTACCTACCTTAGAAGTAGGACAATGAGAGGAAATACACCAGTGAAGTGTTACACAACTCAATAAAACTTTAAGTTTGGAATAAAGTTATATTTAGCAATTCAGAGACCGATATTACTGGATTTATGCAGGATGCTCCGGTGAACCATGGAAGAACAGATTTAGCCATCTTATCTTCAGATCGATGGACGAAGTTAAAAAAAATCAAATGGAAGCTGAAGCTTGTGAAAGTGTGAAATAATAATAAGATTTATTGATCCATAGTATTATAGGTAGAGGAATCAGTCAAATAGAAAAAAGAAATAAGTACAATACTGGGCAAAAATAAACATTATCCTAAGCATAATCCAGTATTCCTGTTCCCGTACAGAAACAAACATAATGCATATAAAAAGGAGAAACAAAAAAAGAAGTATGTAATAATCATAAGTTTAGATGAGCTGCTTAAAAATTGGCGGTAAGAAAGTCCTAAATGCCGTAAAAACAGCTTTTCTGTAAAAACGCTTTACATTTTCTTTAAAGTTGACATTAGCTTGTAATAGAGGTGCAAACGGGCCCGTTTTGACCCAGCCCGCGGATGAAAAATTCGGATGCGGGCCGGGCCCAGGCTTTTTTATAATAGGACTGGTTACAGCGGCGGCACATGCGGGGCCAATACAATGATGTGTGCTATCGTCCGAAATACGAACATGTTACGAGTTTATACGAAGAAATTAGATCATTGTATTGGCTCTTGTAAAACGTAAGCACCAGCCGCCGCTGACTGGTTGTACTTTACGCCCATTTGGCCCATCTAGTTCATACGGCTTCTCATTTTTTTTCAGGCCAAATTTGCTTCGTGACTATATTTTAATCTTAATAAACCATGAGATTGTATTACATAGCATCACCCTTTATGTTGATTAAAATGGAGTACCTACACATATATCTTTCAGTGATGGATTAGGTACAACAAAATTGCACCGAATTAATTTATACAACACGATCTAAGTTTAGGTATTATGATATCAATTTAATACGGATCTTTTACAGGTATACACTATACTAATTCCAACCATAATTTCACTGTATATCAATGTACAGTATTTATCTGTTTATATTGTATAAAATAATAAAGTATAGTTTATTTGCAAGATATAGAGAATAAATTGTAAAATGCGACTATGAATTATAAGAAAAACTTGTCAGAGATAACGTTATATGCCACTTTCAAAGCATGCCACTTTATTATTGCTGCCAGTCCGAAGCTTAGTGAAATGCGAGGGGAAGATGGCTGGCAGTGGCGCTTCGCAATACGTATCTGTCGTGAGAAACTGAAAAATCGCGAATATCTTCAAAACCGCTGGAGATAGACGCAATGATACCCATATAAAATCGAAAGAAAATTAAATTTTATCCATCGTTTAATGTAATTGCTAATCACCGTGTAATTTAAAAAAAAACATCAGTTATTCATGATTTTAGAGTACGAAAATTACAGATCTATTTAATAACGCTGTAATTTAAACGCAACAATTTTAAAATAAAAGACGTGTACTGTTTCATGGTTAAGCGAAAACAGAAAATCGCACCTTTCTAACTTTCGTATTTCCTGAGATATTTCCAAACGCCGAAGACACTGCAAATGTCATTTTTTTTTCGAAAAACGTCATGTAATTCGGAAGCGGTTCAACTTAGCCTTGTATTCCTAACGTATTGTAATTTAAATTCCGAGGAATCAAAAAGTGCAATAATAAATACAGGTGTTTATTTAACATATAAAAGTTAGTATTACTTCGTACCGGAAGTCGCCATTTACTGGAACTAATTTTAACATGTGTAGAATATGATTCGAAGCAATATTTATTTGATACATTTTTTTCAAAAAGACATTAATAAATTGGCTAGGAACCGTGGCATTTTAGGCTACACCCGGTGTAGAAATAGAGGTATATTCGAATCTGCAATACAAAATGGAGGTTCCCATTTAGTATTTCAAAGTTGTCCTCCCTTCCACTCTGGGAGGATGAGGTGGGGGATCGAGTTCGGCACCATTTATTGAGCCCCCTACATTATAACCAATCTAACTAAGATCTTTTTTTGATTTGATACAGTGTTTTAGAGATATTCCGTTGTCTCAAGATAAAAAAAAACTCAGCTTGTATATACTGCTACGAATACACATGTATGTTTCACAACATTCGCACTTATTTACTATATCAGGAAACTGCTACAAAAAGTAGCAGCTTCTTTTGATATTGAATAGCTACTGCAAACTGCTCGGTTGCTAGCTGCTACAAAATACCAATTTGCTTCGTAGCAACCCATTACTAGCAGTTTGTGCAAAATGTCCGGACATTTCTAACCTTTAACCGGGCTCCGGATAATATCCGGCCTGCTCGGGTGCCAAACCTAGATATCATCTGCATATATTAATGCTAATACATCACTAACCAAATTGTAGATGTAATTTACGCATAGTTTAAAAAGTAAGTCCTACTCCTTGTATCACTTCATATCTAGACCGAAAACATTTAAAAATTTATCTGGACATACTGAACGCAATCGCTAAAATACGAGCAGATTTACTTAGCTATGTTTCCTCTAATACCGTATTGGTATTGTTTGTCGAACAAAATTGGATGCTACAGGCAGCCAAACGCCGTGCTGAAGTCACAGAATATTGACAACTGGAAATTTCGCTTATTAATTTATAGCTGTTAAATTGGTTTGGATTTTTAAAATACATACAGTGTGTTGCCGGATAGGTATCACATGAGGAAAAACTTATTTAGTATTGATTTCTCAAAAATTTTTATACTGCGTAAGCTTTTGCCTGTTCTAAAATTTACAAATATTACTATACCTTGAAAATAAAAGCGATTTCTTGCGCTTTGTTGAATTTAATTTTTATTTCATTAGGTTATACACAGTAACTTTGATTGACTCTGAATAACACAATCGATGATAGATTTTCTTACAGTATTTTTTGCTGCTATTATGCATCCTAACGTTCACTCAGGTTAAAACGCGATTTTATCCTTGTCTATGCATCATTGAAAATTGAACGTTATGGGACATATTTTATTAAAGTTCATCATTGTTTTAATAAATATTTATATTTAGAATTTTAAACATTTGTAGGTTTTACAAATGTTTAAATGTGCATCATACATGTCCGTGGGTATGAATATTTATGCTGGAAATAACCCAAAATACAATGCATATACCTACATATTTTATGTGCTCTGTCCCATTTAAAGGTTAATTTTGTTAGCTAATACAAAAGTCATATTAGCTTATGTCAATAAAAACCTACCTCAGCCTTGAAATAAGAGAATTAAGTCTGTATAAAAATAAATGTATCCACTTTGGTTTTGTTTGTAAGTGATTTAACAGCATTAATAAAAAAAAAAGAATGGCCAAATATTACATTGCAGTTTTAAATACCCTTGAACTCGAACTCTTAGATATTATGTAGACTTGGTCATAAAACTTAAACTAAATCAAGAGAAACGCTAAAGCCGCAACGTGAGGCAATCAGCCATTTCGGCAAATGTAAATTAACAATTGAAAAACGCCTGCAAGGATCGTCATTGTTACTAAGTGACTGATGCATTATACGAAGAAATCCACATCTATACTTAATAAGAGAAGAAATATGTGTGTCGACGTTTTCACTAAAACTTTCTTCATCTTTTTGGCCACTAGGTATCTTAAATATTGTTATTCCATTTTCTTAGCGTCGGCTCGCTTTCATCGATTTTATCAGCTACAAAGTCTACAGACATCTCTTGTGCGTTTGTAAGCTGGTTTAGAATTGTCACGCGACAGTATTTTCTTCCGGTTTTTTTTTCCCTCTTCTGTAATAATATATATTTCCTATATAAAATAGTTCATTTTTTTATGAATTGTCAGCAAGAGAGGAAAGAATACATAAAATATAAAAAACTCTAGACCACAAGAGAAAGTACATTACATTAGCAATTCATCGTCAAGAATAATCATAAAGCAAGATCACATTTGAAGTGCATTAAAATATTCGGTTAAATTAATGAATCATTAACTAACTATATGCTTACAGAGCAGAGCACGCTTACGTGGAAAAAAAATGTCCTATATTTATGATGTCCTGAGGGTGAAAATTATAGATTTTGATATCGAAGCATGAGGGCGACTTCATTATGTATCATATTTATAAAACAGTATGTAGAAATATGACGTTCTGTGGTCTTGTAACAGCTCTTTGCCTTTGACCATCTCTCTCACAAAACTACTTTTTACTACTGAATCCATGAAGTAAATTATTAAAAATAAATAAATTTGTCAAAGATAAAATACCGGATTGCTTAAAGGCATTTCGGAAACTCGCTCGGTTTGAAAGACCGAAAGTAATGCGCAGTTGTGCATTGTAATGACCCTCGGTGCTGAAGTGGACAACCCCCACAAACAAACCCTATGGGGATCGAACTGAGCGTGATACAGAGCCAACTTTAAATTTAAAAAAATTAAGCACCGATCAGAAAAAAAACCTAATAGTTTTATTAGAGTACTAGAGAAAGTAATCCCCACATAACTCGCCTAGGTTGCTAGTGAAAAGGAGAAAAAGGATTGATCCCAACATAGAACCTTGTGAAAGTCTTGCGTTGCTCACCCTGCTATTAGAATTAATTAAACAAACACAGGTATATAAGTATATAAAGAGTGGCACGATACACCCATGGCATCGTCTGGAGATCTATAGAAAGCAAGCAGAATTATAATTTTAGAAGAATTTATAAATTTTCGACCACATATTTTAAAATGATTTACAAAATTTATTCAGTTGAAGATCGATGCAATCAAGATTAAGTTTATGGTTAACAGTTACACCGCCTTTTAAAATGCTCCTACAAAAGTAACTGCCTAACTTAAAACCTTAAATTTATCTACAAACTATAGTATTGTTGTTACAGTGAGTTTCTGTCAAGCAAAGGAGTTCAACATTTAGATCACAAACCTCATACTCCAACATATTAATTCTTACATCGTTTAAACATTGAATATTAAGTAGTAAAATATTAGGATTCAAATTAATTTCGTGGGCTCTATTTGTTGCTTGTTCTGAAGAAATCTACTAAAACAAGCGCTAAAGATTAGAATCCCCCTAACTTAAAACCTTAAATTTATCTACAAACTATAGTATTGTTGTTACAGTGAGTTTCTGTCAAGCAAAGGAGTTCAACATTTAGATCACAAACCTCATACTCCAACATATTAATTCTTACATCGTTTAAACATTGAATATTAAGTAGTAAAATATTAGGATTCAAATTAATTTCGTGGGCTCTATTTGTTGCTTGTTCTGAAGAAATCTACTAAAACAAGCGCTAAAGATTAGAATCCATAGCTTCTTAAAATTTTATTTGCCGCCACTAATATGTACTGATATGTATGTAATGATACCAATTTTAAGGCGATGGGGTTTCTATTTTTCAGGTTTTGGGACACAGTGAAGCACCGATAAGTAAATCGCACGGTGGTAATCATTAAAGACTAAGTTACTACCGTTATAGGAATACCAAGTGATGCCGTGTTTCAGAAATTCAAGCTATGTAGAAACTATTAGGTTATAGCACCAGATAAGAAAGATTGGCAGAAAGACAGTCTTTTAAAACCGAACTCGAATTGGTATACAGACGGCTCTAAAACGGACTATAGCGTAAGAGCTGAAATATATAGAAGGATGCCTAAAAAGGCCCTTTCGGTAAGTTTCAGCAAGCACGCACGATCGGCAGTGCTCCAAGGAAAGAGAAATGCGACAGCGGATGATCTAGCCAGACGAGGCTCGTCGCGGTCATTCGTTGGAGCTGGTTCTTCCTTTGGCACCACCAAATTGCAAATTAAGAAGTCCATTAATGAATAGGTCTCTGTCACTAGGACAGAGACAGGCAAAAGAAAAAAAAAAAAAAAAAAACAAGCAAAAGAACGCTGTCAAATATAAAAGATTAGCGAAGGAAGCGTCGAGATACAAATAATGCAAAGTCCTGTAAAGATAGTTGGTTTCATATTCTTGTCTTACATGGTCACCACTGGGGTCACTGCTGCGTTGATGGCATTTGTCTACGCTTACAAATTATTTAGGGCTGCAACAGAAGCCTGAATTTGCCAAAGATCTACTAAGTAAAGACAAGAGAACTGTCAAATTGATACTAAGTTTGCTGACTGGTCATTGTAGACTAAATAGACATTATATGCAGACATATTTTCAGATTCTGCCAAGAAGAGGACGAAACACTAGTCCACATGCTGTGCCAGTGTAATGGCCTGGAAGGGGGAAGATTTCTAGTACTAGGCATGGGGGCCGTACAACCAACACCTACACAAAGAAGCCGATCTCAAAGATGATTGGTCTAATTAAGAGGGCAAAATTAGAGAGCATCTTTTAGAGAAAAAGGAATTACAATAGATGTGCGGTGGAACAAATCTGTATGGCATCCAAGCTTATGATGAGATCCTATGTATATCTGTAACGCCTGTAGGTTATCTGTAAGTCTATAAGCATATATAATACATGCTTACAGACTTACAGATAATCTTATAGGCACTACAAACATGCATAAAATTACACCATTAATCTAATCAGTAATCTAATCTGATCTACTTTTCAAGTTATTAAGTGAGAAAGACGATAAGCATTATCAGAGTGGTTTCATAATTTCCTTGACACCCAAGACAAAAAATTTACTGCTAAGATTGTTTGTCTCGGGTGCCAAGGGCATGTTAAAGTGAATGCGAATATGATCACTGTTTAAGCTGTTTATTTTTCGGCAATATAAAAATTTAAGATGTATTATGGTAGATTGCGTAGATGACTTCTGACTGCTATCACAACCAATTTTTACGTGATAGTCAATCTTATAGAAAATATTTAGTAGGTACTGAACATACTTATACATGGATTAACACCTTTGGTTTTCTAGTATTTATTTTTTTAATAATCAATTGATGGTTTCTGTTTTGTAGTTTTGTTGCGTTACGTCTTATTAGTACCTTACGTATAAGCAAATACAATATAAATGTAGTATAATATTTGATATAGGCATAGATGCAAATATTTATATAAACAATCAACACTATTTTTCGATAATTACTTTTACCTATACTAAACTTTATGCTTGCAAATGATGAAACATGTACATACTCTTGATGTATATATTTGTTTTCTAATTTTTACTGAATATATGTAACTAACAAAAGTAAGTGCAGGAGGTATAGATAATATGCCTACATACGTACAACACTATGAATTCATGTAATTTCAATTTTAAATAAAAATGGTTTTCTTAAGAAATATTACAATATGTTTTTTATTTTGTTTCATGCATACCAAATCGCACAAAAATATTAAACAGATATAAAAATTAAACATTTTTGTATATTATAAATAATGGTTTTTAAAATATGGGTTTATTGTGATTGTTTTTGTTTATTCATTCCGACGTCTCGCGTCAACTGATTAGCCTCATA
The DNA here is from genome assembly GCA_004143645.1 of Protaetia brevitarsis. Classification (NCBI taxonomy): domain Eukaryota; kingdom Metazoa; phylum Arthropoda; class Insecta; order Coleoptera; family Scarabaeidae; genus Protaetia; species Protaetia brevitarsis. Next base: position 22,030 of record RXPK01004900.1, read on the forward strand.
AACAAGATACAATTTAGGCAATATTTGTACACTCATTTTAGGTGTAAACGTTTAAGTTTAACATTTCAGTTGTTCTATTGCTTAAAATTATCAGTAAGTAAAAGTTTTAAAAGCAATTTTGAACATTAATCGCACTTTTAATAAGAAAACTGAGGTAGCCACTGCGACATCTAAATAGCTGCATAAGAAAGAGAGAAAAACAAATTCTGCGCATGAAAGTATAGTTTTATTGTACTACAAAACTGAAGAAGCGGAAACTTTACTGCTCCCTTTTTCACACATTGGAAGCTAAAACAGGAAAGAAGTAATGAAAACAAACAAAACAACAACAGTACCTATTCTAATACTTAACAATAACTTAATCCTAATTATTCTAACCAATAGTAATTAAATTAAAAATCTATATTTCAAATATTTATAGTTTAACACTAATTTCGACCACTAAAGAGCATAAAATATTCATTCATAAATACGTGTCACCCTACTAACTATCTAAATATCATGCCGTAACCTGTCTAGTTCTTTAGCAGCATTGGCTAAAATATCCCACCATTCATCGACTTATTATCTCTAATATCTGTTTCGCGTTTGCGCGGCCAATTTCAACCCCTAGCTAATGCCCTAACTTACGCGATCGCCACTCATCAGTGAGTGGACATTCAAATAAGAAATGCCCCGCTGTATTTACCCCACTACATTCGCAATGCGAATTATTAACCCTTCCAATTCTACGTAAATATGATTTAAAATTTGCCGTGACCTGTTATTGATTCTATCGCCTGATACGATAAATTAATCCTCATTTCCCTAAAACGTGTAAAATAATCTTCCTAGTCACCTCCCATTTAAGGTATTATCCCCTACTATGCCAATCTTATCAAAATTTATCCCTAAACGCTTTTTTAACTACGCTACGCGAAATTCGACCAAATCTAATAATCGAGCTATCTCCTCTAGAACATCGCCTCTTTCGCTAATTATTCCGCTCTCATTACCGATTGTACCTACATGGAGCCTAGTCCAAAAAATGTTTATACCCCCTCGCGCAACATATCCCAAGTATCTAACAACAAATCGGTGGATTTTTAAATTACCCTAACGGCCTCTAATAAGATCAGTCTGTTATAATTTCACGTCCCGTATAAATTCCCATTCGCACCTAGTATAAACTACTGCCTGATTTATTGCGACTGATTATGTATTTCAATACCCCTATTATAAACAACAAAAGCCGCCCCTGTACCACCCTCACTCTTTGACCCATCCGTAAACATTTCTAAACACTTCTTCAAAGTTACTATAAAATTTTTTACAACTTTTTAATTCCGAGGGATGAATTAGTCCCCTATATCTTTAATAATGAGTGTGAGTGCAGTGCATACAGGAAATGTCTAAGCCAAGAAAGCCAGATTACTTCTGCGTGCTTGACACGCACAATGGGACGTGGGCAGTATGGCAAAGGTGGACCCACCAAGTCTTTCCGAATCTAGACCCCTGGTTAAGGAGAAACAGGGCACTGAATTACCATATTACTCAGGCCTTGTCCGGACACGGTTGCTTCCGAGTATTGTGGAGGAAGCGAGGCGATACAGCGGCTGCTCATACTGCTGGAAATGCGACACAGCTGAGAACACTCTCTTTGAATGCGTTCGGGGGAATAAAGACAGGAAGACGTTCAAGATCAGTTATGAGACCTGCAATTTAAATTTTAATTGTAACTGTATCTGTATATTTATGTGTAATTAATAAATTTCTATTTCATTAAACATTTACCGTAACTACCACTAGAAAAGAACGCACCTCATTATCTACCTTGTGGAAATGAAACAATGCAATTTTTATGTAAAAAAGAAGTTCAAATGTTATTTGACCCCTTTTCGAGGAAGATCGAAACATGAGACCTGGTTTATTTTAACGCTAATCAAGCTTACTATACTATTATATTTTGAGGAAATGTGAACTTTTTGAGTTCACAGAATTTTCACTATTTTTTCACATAAGAAAAACTTTTAAGCATCGTAAATTTCATATACTGCTTTTATCAAAAAAAATTACATAAAATGATTGTTTTAAAAGGTAGAACATGAATACATTATCACTTTTTTCATAAAGACAAAAATATTTGATTACGTAACTTACAAATACTAAAAAAAAAGTTTTGCGCCATAACTTTTTAAAAATTGAGTTTACATGTATATGACAACAGTAGCCTTTCGACTAATTGAATAGGATACAACGATTAAGTTTTTCTCAAGTCCACATTTTGCGATTTAAGCCAATTAATTTGGCCTAAAGATCGAACACGGGACATAGTCCTTCTTAAAGCTAATCATGCCACTTATACTATTTCGTAAATTATATTTTGAGTAAATGTGAGCTTTTTGAGTTATGATTGATTTTCACTATTTTTCCATATAAGAATACCTAATAGCGTTGCGAACGAAGCTTCCACCGTCATTCATCGCAGATCCTTCGTATCATAGCAGGGCTTCAAGCAGTATATTTCAATTCTTACTGAATGAATGCGCGTGTGTGCTGAAGCAAACTTTCTCATATTGCCTTCAACGCGTGCAATATGCAGTGTGAACCGACGAAAGAGTGAAACGGACTTATTCTCCAAGTGACTATATTGCATTGCGGCACGCACTACCTAATCTTACGCATCGAGTGACGGTGAGGCATCGTCCCTACCTATCCTGTCACGCCGTGAAGGCAACTTGAGAAAGCTTCACTTCGTCGCTTCACTTGCATATCACGCACAGCTATACATATGAATGAAAGCTACGTTCATCACAACACTCATATCTAAGTATCACAACTTTCTAAATATTGTTTTTATCAAAAAGTGTATATGACATAAAATGATTGTTTTAAAGAGTAGAACATGAATACATCATCACTGTTTCATAAAAGCAAACATAATTGATTGCTTAAGTTATAAATATTTACAAAAGTTTTGCGCTATAACTTTTTAAATATTAAGTTTACAAAAAAAAAGTCAGGATATAAAACTAACGTTTCGACTAGTAGAATACGATACAAGGATTAGCTTTCCCTAAGTCCATATATTTTTTTTTATTTCAGCCCACTGTGTGCCGTCATTCCAAATCGCCTCATCTTGCGAGGGAAAGAGGATTAATTTTAAACAATTAATGTTTTAATTGAACATCAATGAGGCGAAACAGTGGAAGATTTTTCTAAACGCTTAATCTTTTTTTGGACAGGGGTTTTTCTGCAAGAACCTAGAGAGAAGCAACATTAAATGATTAATAAAACTAAATCATTTAACACGGAGCGAGACAGGAGAGCGGAATTTTTCTCAAATGTTTAAATTTAAATATGTTTAATACATCCTTTTTCTACGGTATTATAAGAAATAAATTCAATCATTAGAAATGCTCCTTCTCATCGTGGCGTTATAAAAAATGAATTTAATCGGTTAAAAGAATTCTTCTATTTTACCCCCTGTTCAAAAAAGAAGCGGCACTTTTTAGATCATTTAAATCAGTGGTGGCTCGTGACAATATTGAGTGGTGAGGCAATCTCCATATCAGTGTTGGGCACGCTAGGGAAAGTGAATAAATTTCTACAGTGATTATACATACTCGTGTTTTGTCGGCTCTCAATGAAACACTAGTTAACACTGCTTCGCACTCATGACGCGAATAAACACGAGTGTATCTAGTCGCTGTAGAAATTTATTCACTTCTCCTATCTTGCCCAATCGCTGCTCCATATACATGGGACACTTGCTTACGTTCTCCTAACTCACGCAAAATTATTTCGGGTGTTTTTTGATTTTATATCGACGGAAATATAACAAAACACAGAGCACATGAGTTATTTAAGCGAAGCTCGCCGAGTGAAATATAATGAATATTCTAAGCATAAGCGGACGTATTTCTTACAAAGAATGGGAAACACCACTTTTATTTTCTTTGTTTGTTTACCTATGCAAGTGACTTGTTTTTTTTTTTACTTAAAACACTATTATGATGTATTTTTTACGATTAACTTCCTTATTATATTTATTATTTCATTTTCACAATTTTTACTCTAAGAGAGATATGTATTGTAGTTCAGTTTGATTTTAAATACCATAGTTGTTAATTTGCGATGTCATAATAGAATAATACTACCCCCTCTTCCGCTAGCTCGGCGCGGAGACCTACAAACGTCTAAAATCGGTGCCAATCTAGACGTGGCCCCAATTCGCTGCTTGTCTGCATAAATAACTACAAAGTGCGTTTCGTCGCATCAAATCAAGGGAATCGCAACGTTGCAACGTTTCAAGATCTAATATCGACATATTTTCGCTAAGAGCGCTCGAACCTCGTCCTCTAATAGCTTAATTGGTAAAGCGCCCGCCCGGCAAGCGGGAGGATGTAAGTTCGAATCCTGCGTGAGGAGAAAAAAAAATTCTTGGGAAAAACTACTCCTAAGAGCCGTTTTACACGTGCTAGAATTTATATATAAATCATACCAAAAATTATCTCGAAAATTTTGGTGAGAATTTTTCTAAGAAAATTTTGTCGCGATACTTCAGGTCATTTTACACAGGAATAAATTTTAACCGGAATTTTGACGATATTTGTTGTTGTAAGCATAGAAATCCTAAACAAATAGCAGTTAACCGATTAACCATCAAAATATGATCATTAATTGTTTAGATTTTAGTTACAACGTAGAAGTGCAAATGGAACGTAACCTATTCCTGTGTTTAAAACGACCTGAAAGTGTCGCGACAAAATTTCTAGGAAAATTCTCACCAAAATTTTCGGGATATTTTTGTTAAGATTTATGTAAAAATTCTCGTACGTGTAAAACGGCTCTAATTGTTACAGTTAAAAGCAGAAATACATTAATTTGTTATTTTCTCACTGTAAAAAACTTGCAATCTTTGCATTGCAGTATTGGTTATCGAAGTTTTACAAACTTTATACAATGTTTAAAATACAATCTAGAATATATGTTCAAATATAAATGATTTTTTTAATGTAGATTATATTTTATTTTTGAAGGTAACCAACGTAGTCAGCAATATAAACAAATTGAATATTTATTGTAGATTATTGCTGTATATTAATAAAAAAAAACCCAAGAAAAAATAGGTGGTGCAATGCCTACTTTTCTGTTTAAAAAAAGATGAGAATAAAGAAAATGACAATTAATATTTACGTATTTTTATTGAATATAAGCATTTATATATACATAGGAATATACAGCAGAGAAATTTAAGGTCTTGCATTAAACTCGTTCATAATTACTAGAAGGGAATCAAGAGTCTCCAAACCAGAAGGAATAATTTGATCGGCAGGTAGTAGGAAACCATATCTTCCAAGATCACGGAGTTCATAAGTGTAGGTAATGCGAGTACCATAATTAGCTTTAACCCAGTCCATGCTACCGCCAGTGGCCACATCTGTATAATAATAATACGTTGTAATAAAATCCGGCGAATGCATATTTCCGGCAATAATTAATTAACTTACAAATAGTTGCTGCAATATTTCCAACAGTGAATTGAGTTCCAAATCGTGCAGCTAGAGCATTAGCAGCTTTATCCCCTACTTCTTGCTGAAAAAAAAAGTAGGGAAATAAATTTTATTATTCCCAAAAATGTTGCAAAAGTTGGGTAATGAAACATATAAGAAAATACATCAAAATAAAGGAAATTTAATTAGTTTTTATTTAAATACAAGATCTACATTTCCCAAAAAGATTATTTAAGATTAAATAGCTAAGAATGTGAAAGAGGAAAAGAAAAGAGATGGCAATAAAAAGTTTATATTTCGCGGACTAAATAGTATGCAAGTATAAACACGATAAACAAAAAGAATTCAGGAAATATCTCACATGAGAGAAATGCTTACTTTTCCGCCACACCATAAGAGCCTACAGTAAAAACTTACTTCTCGGGAGAAGTCAGGGGATATACATACATACATTATTTAATTCAGTTATCCAAATATATGATGTTTACAGTCATGTGATTTTATTTTCAAAGGGTAATTAAATATTTTAAAATAAGGTCGTTATGTAAATATATCTTAACAAAAGTTGCATAATAAGGAAGAATTAAAAAAAAATGTAGATTTTTTTATTTTTATTTTTAAATGGTGATTGAACGTCTTAAAAAAGGTCCTTAAAACTAAGACGATTGATCAACAAGTTGTGCAAAGTAAATGTAAAGGATAGGTTAAGAATGAATTTTTCACTAAGTAGGCTGATGTCTATAACTTTTCCAATTTGTCAAGCTGTTTTATTAGTTGTCGCTGCATTGTTGCTGGTTTGACGTAAATTCTTCGGAATAAATTCTAATAAGGAAAGTAAAAATGATCAGTCGCACCAACAGTGAATACGTTGATATGGTGTTAATTTATGGGGAAGTTTTCTAGAATTCTGCTGTTACAAGTCAATTGTACGCTGAACGGTTTCCTAACAAACCAGTACCTATTCCATAAAACTTCAACGTTCTAGTAATCCGTGCACGAACAACTGGTGTACTGCAAATACGTCAAGGTAGGGATGATGGATCTGGCCGACAGCAACGAATTTTGGATGCCGAAGAAGAAGTCTTAAATCTTGTCGAAGGAGATCCTTCTAGTAGCACTCGAAAAATATCTCGCCAAGTAAATTAGTATCAAATCGAATTGTCTGGCGAACATTGCGCAAGAATCAATTGTATTCTTTTCATGTACAAAAAGTGTTCGTCATAATCATTTCCAGCACAGATTTTCGATAAACATTTGGGCCGAACTGGTCAACGGACAACTTATTGGCCTCTTTGGTTTGCCAAATCGATTGAATGGATATGTCTTGATTTTGTAAAATCATTTGATGGAACTGTTGGAAGAAGTTCCCTTGACAAATGTGTTTTTTTTACGATGGCGCAGCGCCGCATTCTGATCGCTTAGTTCGCTAACATTTAGATAATGTGTTTGGAAATAAGTAAAATAAGTAAATTGGTCTAACTCCCTTGATTTCTATTTTTGATGGATCATTATGAAGACCATGGTATTAAACCAACGAAATAATTGATTTAGATGATCTTCGTAACCGCTTTGAGACAACTGCGGCGGCAATTCGACGGCAAAGTTAAGGCCTAATAAATTATGCCAATTAATGCATACGTTGAGCGAGGCTTTGCGTTCAACAACACGTCGATAACATTGAACAACTGGTGTAAAATGGATTCAAAAAAAAAAGAAAGTAAAGACTATATTTTTTATCATTAATATCGCTCTTTTGAAGCACACAAAAACCAAAGTGAGATTCTAGGGAATAACAGATTCGTTCGAGGTAAATAAAGGGGTGAAACAAGGTGACCCAATATTGTCAAAATTGTTTAATCTAATGCAGGAGGGAGTTATAAGAAGAGCAAAACTAGACAAGAAACATATTATGACCAATTAGATACAACTAATGCATACATATGCAGACGATGTTGCAAGAACAGCAAATACAAGAGATGAATACTTGAAGCTGGGAAAAGGAGACGTAAAAGTACAAAACTTTTTAAAAACAAAAAAAATACAATTTTGAAACAGTTGCGTCTTTCAATTATCTAGGAGTTACAGTGGGAGGCACCGTGAGAGACAAAGTGAGGGAGAGGATTTTAAAAGGAAACCAGGCATACGGTAGAAATAAATTTCTATTAAAAAACAAAATGCTAAGTAAAAAAACCGAAATATATAAAACCCTGATTAGACCGATCATTACTTATGGTTTAGAAACAATGGCAATAAATCTAAAAGACGAGGAAGATCTAAAAGTAATAGAAAGAAAGATAATGTGGACAATATTGGGGCCAAGTATAAGGTAAGAATGAAAAGGAACAGAGAGATAGAAGATGAGCTACGAAGAGAAAACATCATAAGATGCTCTAAAGCAAATAGATTACAATGGGCAGGACATATAATGAAGAGAAAACCAACAGAAATAATCAGAAGGGTAACACAGTGGATCCACTGGGGCAGAAGCAGAGGAAGACCGAGGAAGAGATGGGGAGACGCTGTGGAGGAGGATGCAAGGATGATGGGAGTGACGAATTGGAAATCGAAGTGCAGGGATGGAGAGGAATGGAAGAAAATAACAAGGGCCAGCCAGGACCCACAATGGACTTTAAATAAAAAAGGACTAATCCACCTAATGTGGATTTTACGACGCTCAAACGTCAGCCATAATCCACATGAATTGAACGGCTGGATGATGATGATATCGCTCTTATGTTAACTTTTGTTGATATTTTTAACCTTAATAGTCTTATTTTAAGATGTTGAATTACTCCTTGAAAATAAAATCACAACGCCGTAAACAGCCCTATACAATGGTGCCTGATATCACCCACAATTGCTTGCTCATCTATCGCACTTCATTAAGAAAACACAATGAGAATGCTGAAGCAATATTCAGTTGTGAGAAGTGTAAAGTACTTAGTGTAAAAATGTCGAAAATATTGCTAATTTACTAATATTTTCGGTATGATGAATAGCATACTGTGAGAGTGCCTGGACAAATAGCAAATTTCTTGGGCTTTATCTACCCCGAAAAAATAGCATCCAATATTGGACGCCCAATAGAAAATTCTACTTTAAAAATGCTAAAAAATATTATACATGTAATTATATACAGTTTGAAGGGAAATACTCGACCGTACGACGTAGGGAAAGAACTAAATTAATTTTCAGGTATGCGATCTGTATGTTACGACCAATTAAGGACTCATTTGTTTAATCTCTATATCTCGCAAAAACATTGTCTGCTTCATTAGGAGAATTAGTGATGTCACAATGGTTAATATAAACGTAATGTGAACAACAAAGTAAATCACTTACGTAAAACTAGAGAAATGATAGCCCAAATTTGTAATATAGGTAAACTAAACTAAATTTAACTATAATATTTTTTGTGCCTAGCTATTAAAATGCAATTTCATTTTTAAAACCCAAACTAATATTTTTATACATTTAGTCATCAAAGCAGACCGCTATTTTTTATGCGCGTCGCCAGGTTATGCGTTGGCGTATTTAACAAATAACCGAGGCCCAGGTGTAATATCAGCGCTACTAAAACAATATTTATGTTCTTCTTTTTGGTATACATCTGAGTGAGATAATAAGTTTACCGCCTACATTTTTTATAAAGCCAATTATATAAAAAAATCACATTGGTATTCGTACCAGCCCCAAATTAACTGCGCTCACCTTAACATTGGTTATTGAATTGCCTGAGGTAAACAACGAACATTTTGGTGCTTATTTTAAAGTTAATCTTCGATATCCAAAACTGGCTCGCCTACTAGTGGCCCAATTAGCTTACTTCAAAACACCTTATTACAAAAGTTCCTTGGGTGGATGTATAGGGTTGGAGAAAAGGTTATCAAAGGATGCAAGTCTGCGCAATCAAGAAATAAGATATGGGTTCGTAGCAATGAAAAGAACCGGTATCTCCCCCTAAGGTTGTGTTATAATTATATTATATATCATTCTCTTATTCCCGTTATGTATCTTCATTTATATATTTGTATTACTGAAACAAAGGTTAATATATAATATATATTATTATTAGGTATCTTCATCCTTTTTCACACAGGCTGACATAAGTGAAATACGTTTTTCTTCAGCCTTACATATCAATAGCTGTTATCAGTAAAACGGAACAGCTCTCAGTATTTAGTGTATTAAATAAACACTGGGCAAAACAATTAGAGGACTGCTTAGTTACGTCTCGATGCTCTCTTTTGTTGTATTGAATTAGGAATATTACAAAGTTGATCTTAAACATTACATTTTATTGGAAAAAAAAATGGAAAAAGATAAAAAAAAATGATTCCAAGATTGCAACGACAGATCATATCGGTAACTTAGTTCGGAGAAAAAACAGATTTTTGCAGTTTTTTTTTTCGTTAATCAATTGTTCGGTGAAAAATAACGAGTCATTCTGAGAATGTTATTTGAAGATTTATTTGTAGATGTGCGAGAACGCCGACCCTTTATTCTTCTTGCGATGTTGCCCGCCACGTATTTTATACAGACATAAATTTATTGTAACCTACATACAGACTATAATATACTTTATCTATGATACGGACATACTGGTGCCATTCTCCATGACTCGCTTATTTAGGTAAAGCTGAGCACCAATTTAACATAGTCTGTCCATAGATATAATGATTTGACTAATGCGCTTTACCGGGGATTATTCACTGCCAGCTGCGGCAGGCACGGAGACATTATGCAAATGACGTAATGGGCCCTATTAGGAACAATTGAACTCTTTTTAAGTAGAGAATAATTTTGTTTTATTTAATATAATCCACCGCTTACAAATTTAAACTCATCATTCTAAAGTAAACAATTAAATTTTAACACATCATAATAGTTGTATCGAAGAATGTTGTACTTATAACGGTATGTTAAATATTAACACCTATTTCGCTCAATTTCTACTAATCAACATACATATACAAGAAGATAATAAGAGTGGTCTATGCCAAGATGCTAGATAAAAATATCGCCATGAGGACCACTAGAGGGTGTCTTCAGGGGGGAGTAGTGTCACCGCTGCTGTGGAGCTTGGTCGTGGATGATCTCATCAGATCATTAAACGAGAAAGGAATATGAACGCAGGGGTACGCTGATGACATTCGATGACATCGTAGCTAGAGGGATGTTCCCGGGCGTGGTGGCGGGCATCATGCGTAATGCACTGTGAATGATGGAGGAATAATGCCTTTCACAAGGACTCTCAGTTAATCCACAAAAAAACAAAGTTGGTTGCCTTTACCAACATGAGGAAACTCAATGACCTAGTCGGCGTTAGACTATTTGGACAGGAGTTACAATTAACCAAAGAAGTAAAGTATCTGGGTGTTACCCTCGATACGAAACTGGGCTGGAGAAATCACTTAGTCAAAACAACGACCAGGGCTACGCAACTATTCTGGCGCTGCAGGATAGTTGCTGGCAAAACTTGGGTATAAAAGCCGAGGGTGATCCATTGGCTATATACTGCCGTGATAAGACCAGCAATAATATACGGGGCTGTAGTCTGGGTGGAGGAGGACAGAAGTGTCCTCCGCAGTGAAACTGTTAACCGCTGTCCAGAGACAGGCATTGCTGGGTATCACTGGTGCAATTAACAGCACGGGGACCGCCTCTTTGGAGACCATTGTGGGCCTCCCCCCGCTGTAGCTTCATGTGAGAGCGGAGGCAATGAATGCGATCCTTAGACTGAAAGCCAACAATCTGTGGCATTCCAACTTCAGGGTGGGAGAGCACACCTATACTACGGGCACGATGCTGGACGGGCTATTGCTACAAATGCCCACGGACAGCATGGCACCCGAAATTATCTTCACTGAAAAGGTGAAAATCTTCATACCAAACAGAGACCAGGCACGTAGTGAGATCACTGCCAATGATAACTGGTTCACGGACGGATCCAAATCCAGCCAGGGCACAGGAGCCGGTATTTATGGGCCCAGTCTTAATCAAAGGATATCCATAAGCCTGGGGAAACATACAACGGTCTTCCAGGGACAGATATCCGCCCTTGCAGCCTGTGCAGAAATGATTGCAAAAGGGGACTACATGAGGAGGAAAATTAATATAATGACTGACAGTCAGGCTGCCATTAAGGTAGTCTCGAACCCCGTAACTAGGTCAAAACTAGTTAGAGACTGCAAGCAATCCCTCAATACACTGGCACGAGACTACACGGTGTCTCTGATTTGGGTGCCGGGACATGAGGATATAAAGGGCAATGTAAAAGCCGACGAATTAGCCAAGGAGGGCTCTAAGAGATACTTCATGGGTCCAGAGCCCATATGTGGGATTACTAAGGATTCCGCAAGAAGGGAGATCTGGACCGATAAGAGATAAAGAAAGTACAAAGAAATGGAGGTCGACTGAAGGTCAACTAAATACCAAAGCGCTGATAGGGGATGGGGATGTTAGTTTCTTTGATAATCTACTCAGGCGCAGTAAGAAAGAAGTTAAAACCATTACTGGGTTGGTAACTGGACACTGTCCCCTGAAAAAGCATCTATACAACACAGCCCGGGTAAGCGAACCGTGGTGTAGAAGATGCGAACTACAGGAGGAAACGAGTTTACATGTAATCTGCATATGTGAGAAACTGAAGGTACTCAGGCAGAAATATTTCGGGAGAGATCTAAAGCCCTCGAAGGTTCTCAAGTTCCCATTGAGCAAGATGCTGGGCTTTATAGAGAACACCAAGCTGCTCGAGTGGAAATAAGAGAATTAATAGAAATGGTACAATGAGTACCTAGCTCAAGTGCCCGGACATTAAGTGCCCATCCTAACTTTAATGATGAATGAATGAAAGAAAAGTAAAGACAGTTGTCGCAAAGTGTAGGTGTTTAAATTTATGAAACAAAAACATGTTGCAACCATGGACTACCCATGAACGGGTACAGGTAAATTGCCTCCCGAGATGAAGAGCAACTATTAATAATAGTTAAATTGCCTCCTACAAGTTTTAGCTACCTGATATACATGTGTAAATTGGATCCCAATTGATAAACAATAAAACAATAATGATTGGAGCTTAACGGCCGCACTATAGCTTGAAACAGACAATAAATATATATATTTTTTGCTTTACTGGGGATAAATGCCCAAGTCAAAGCTTGTTAGGCCCCGCAGAGCTAAATCTCCCTCTTAATCAACAATACGACCCCGAAAAAAAACCGATTATCGTAGCTGACCAGAGTGCGATTTGAACTCAGGACTTCGCACTAATAGCCAAGCTTACGATATAGACCAATATAAAGTAAGTAAGAAATAATGGATGCAAATCATTAAGACTAATCTCTATCAAAAAGGTATTTACAAAAATATTTTTACGTAAATTACAAATGATCCCTCCTATACGATTACAAAGGTTTTGGGAGGCAGTTTACCAACGCCGCGATAAACATTAGAATCTTTAAAATAATCTTTTAGTAGTATTTTCTTTAGTTGTAGTATTCATTCTTAGTTTTATTTGATATGTATGTATGTTTTCCTATGCTTGGGTCTGTCACCTATTGGAAAATAAAATACTATTACTATAATATATACAAGACGAGCACTTTTAGCCAATAAAGTAGAATTACAATTAGGAATGCACTAATCATAGTACTTAAGTTAAGTTTAATGTTATACATGTACTTACCTTAAAAATGTAAACGCTATATGTATGCATATTAATATATTTTAAAGTCGAATATAAATGTTTCTATAATAGACGTTTAGTATAATAATCTTTGTGAACACGTCCCTGTGAACCACCCGTGCTCGAAGGATTGGGTAAACATTTCCTTCCTGAAGTTTGAGTGCTAGTGAATAAGTTAAATCGTTATATCTATGGACAGACTATACCTTATGAAGGACTGCTCACATTTGGTGCTAATCTAATTCACAGCAAACTATATCTTTAATTTAGGTTTTGATTGCAAACTTCTTCTAGATCCCTCACCACAAACTGCATTAAACTGGACGTAGGTTTTGATTGTTTGATTAATTTTTTTGTTAGATTATTATTATATTATTCAATGGCAAATTTGAAATTGAAATGAATGAAATTTATGTCCCGTCCTAAATTCATTCGAACGAAATGCAATTTTTATTTTTTTATGTTAAAAGTTATTGAAATATAAATTGCAAAGAAGTATTCCTCTAATTATTTTGAGCTGGAGTCAAATTACTCTTGTTTATTTGTTTTATTTACGATTCTTATAAAAATCGCAATAAAAGTTGTTATATATTTTGATTTCCCGCCAAAAATACAATCACTTGATATACATTGAGATATGAATGAGGATAGATGTATTTTAGTGATGATATTGATAATAAATAACGAAAGTAGTGAAACAAGTTGTTTCACCGTAAACGAGAGTCAGTTTTCTTACCAATTCTGCGTAGTTATCCAAATTTGTTGATGTGTGTCCGTATGGGAAGAGTAAAAGTTGTGAGTAAGAGTGCATGCCAATGTAAGCGACTATTCTGTCACTTATTCCGGTGATAAATTCGCTGGTCGTTGCCGTCTCAACTTCGGAGAAGGGGTTAGGTCCAGCGAATGTATCACTGCATGGATTGCTGCTAGCACCACCGGTATTCCATCTGTAAGCCCAGTTACGGTTCGGGTCAGCGCCATAGCATGAACCGTAAGGAGTACGTGTTTTACGCCACATACGGTTCTACAAAAGAATCGAATTAAGAATATTGCATTGTAATTTGATTCAGTTAAGGAAAGAAACTTTGAAATTTGCTTCCCTGCATTTTTATAACACAAAAAATGTAATTCGATACTATTAATTGCATTTGCAAATAAATGGTTTTTCAAAATTCAAAATTATGCCCAATGCATTACATGTTTAACAATATAATATATGTATAAATATACTAGTATGCATAACAAATCTGATCTTAACTAGAGTGCAACTATATACATTTTCTAAAGATAAGTTAAAGCAAGTGATCAGCCAAAAAAAAGCTGGTTTTGAGCACGTTGTTTCTAGTAGATAAGTTAGAATCAATCGTTCACAATCGTGACATAAGAGCGTAGTATTTTAATGTTTAGTTATGCACTTGCGACCGTCACATTGATGAATCGTTCTAATTGATCTATTTATGCACCTACAATCGCGAGCAATAAGCAAAGCGCTCAAAAAAGGTTTTTTTTTTGTGTCTCCTTATCACAACGAATAAGTGGTAGCCTATCCAATATACTTTAATTTTTTCTAGATAAATTTCGTTTTGCAGGTTTGCACATTAATGTTATTGAAATTTTAGTGCAACTGGTCTTTGTTTTGTTCGCTTTGTTATTGTTACAATAAATATCGGCGTAGTGAAACTTACAGTTGTGTGGGTATATTCATAACCATCTGGATTGAAAACTGGGAAGATGTACCAGTCGTATCTCTCAGCTACTGCGCGAACAGAAGCATCCTGACTTCTCAAGAGCTCATTCAAAATGTAGGTAGTAACGGCTGGTGTAATCCTAGAAGATATAAATGTATAGGCGCAAATACATAAAGAATTGCATTTTTAGTATTATTCCACGTTTAATATTTAATTAATTAATAACTATAATTTCTTTGTTTGAATGATTGAAGAGTGAGTTTAAAACTTTTATTAATATATAATTCCGTATAGGGTAAAATTACCAAAATTTAGAATATATAACCTGTTTTTTACATTAAATTGCCCAATTTTTGGTAACTTCACCCTTCACCCCCATTCCTAGAATTTTCAACAGGAATTGCAAATATTTTTTAAGGTGTACAACTTGTCGCTTAGGAATCGTTGAACAGAAGTTATAATATAGGGAGCAAAAAATTGATTCATTATTATAAGTAACTTAAAGTAATTTGCGAAATTTTGAGGTAGAATTTAGTTGGAATATAAACGGTTGAACGCTAGTCATCATGCCAAACTATGCTCATTGGTTGAGTCGATAGAATAACTGACGGCTAGTTCGGTGTAATTTTAAAACTGACGGATTTAAATTTAATACAATATTACGCCACATTTTACCAAAAGATAAATTGTACGGGTTTTAGTACTCTTAAACGATAATATCAGACGATTGATGACGAAGGTATGTGCATAGCCAAAACTGACGACAATTTAATCTTGAGTCGAAAAAAATGTAACCGAGCGACAAGTGTCCAATTTACCATTAATTCTTCGCAGTGGCAATTAGAACTGTCGATGTCGACGGCAATTCCGGTCCTTTACTGTTCGGTTAAATTTCCTTCACCTAAATTTTCAATTGTAAGCGGCCTTTGAAGGAGGCCGAAGAATAACTAAATCATGATAGCTATCATATTCGCATAGTAATGGAGACATTATGCATTGAAAGGACGTCTACAGCAAATTGAGACCGACATTGGAGATCAATTTTATGTTTGTTGTTTATTATGGTTTGTAACCAGATTCAAATAAATAAATCACACATATCTCTTACTGAATAAAAATAAAAGAACAAAAATAATAGATAAAATGTAAGTGAGCTTTAGTTTCAAATTTTCAGTTCTGAGGGTGTTCAGTTCTGAGAAATGCATTGACACTGTGCGCAAATTGCATTTACGTTCTTTTCAACAAGAATTTCTGTTAACATTCAGTTAAAAACTATGAATGTAAATAATTGAAAATAGAAAGAAGTTTCATAAGGAAATATTTGGATGTCACAATAAAAATCTTACCCCATAATACATATTTGATTTAGTTTATGTATATAGACAGACAGATACATTGTCGTGTACAACACTACATTCTAGTAAGTTCATGTCAATATATGTACGATAAACTATAAATCAATCATAATATTGCATCATATATTTCTGAATAGGTACCTTTTGATATTCGACTATATGATGTAATTCTAGAGTGCTCTGGATTTGAAAATATTAAAAGAAAAATAGAATGTTATTAATGCTTCAAGCATTTTTTTTTTTGATAATGAGCAACAAGTCTGTTATATTTCACTGACTAAAGCATTATTTAGGTGAAATACTATTACCAATTTACTCAACGATAGAATTCGCTTAATAATGAATTATAAAACTGTAAAATACGTTTCCAATTTTTATTAATTATTAGGCTTGTTGAAAAATAAAGAAATACACACAACAACAAGAGATCCAAAGTAGAAACGGAAAATCAATCATTAAAGTAAAAGAATAAACTGAAATAGGGAATAACCATCATCTGCTGACAATTATTAGCACAAAAAGAAGAGGAAAACAACAGCAACTAGTAAATAGCATAATTAAATTTCTAAAACAATTTCAAGAAATATTGAATAACAAACTCATTGTTAGTATAAATTTTTGAAAAGAAAATATTAGATGCTCTGGTGTTACATAATAATGTAAGTTGGAAACACAAATGTAAATAAAGCACTCTAGTAAACAAAGAAAAATAGTTACGACACTAAAAGTAAAAAAAAAAGCAAAAGATATCAATTGAATATCGAAACTGTGCAAAATCTAAGTAAGAAAGGAAAAATGTTAATATCGGATTAAAGAAAAAAGAAAACCATATGATCAGCTTTTGAAAGAAAAATAGCACAAGTATATGAGACATCTAAAAACTATCATGACATTCATGAGTAACAAAAATATAATGCATAGGTACAAAGACAAATATGGTCCAGCATTTACACACCAAGATCAAATAGTGCCGAGAATATTTTAAATAACTTATGGATGGATGAGGTGAAACAAAAAAGAAAGAGACTGTAGGTAGTCATGGATACATAAAATATCTACGCTACAACTGCTTTTGCTGATTTGGAACAATTGTTTCGGGAATTTGTAGATTTCCATTGATATTATGCCCTATAACCCTTAAATTAATAAAGGGTGGCACTTGATCGAGGGAAGTAGATACATACCAAACTTATAATCGGGAATTTACATTTTTTCACTACTCAGCCTTGATCGATTTATAGATTTTTTTTCATTTCGCATTCGTTGTTAGTTCTAGGTATTTTGGCAAGTCAAAGTAGATGTACTAGTATAAAAGGATTTGTAAATAATATTGCATGGGTATAAATGTTTTTCTTAAATTCATTTAGTCGTCAGTTTAAAACGGTAGTCTACGAATTCCGGAAAGAACAACAGAAATAGTTGCAATAGCTACTACATATTAATGCAATAATGCTCAAATATTTATCAGAATTTTGAATTAAATATTTAAAGAAAACCTAAAGCTAATTAAAAAAATATATATTCACAGTTTTACTTTATATCAAACAGAGAAATGCATGACACAATTTTTATTACAAAATAACTATGGAAGAAAGCAATACGTAAACAAAGGCTAAACATATGCTCCGCTAATCTAGAAAAAAATCTTCCACACAATTAAGAGAAGCGATACATGAAAGATTCTAGAGAGAAGAAAAATAAGTCGCAATCTGAAAAGACATGACTGTATCCTGAATCGACTGATAAGCCAAAATATCATAAAAAAATATTTCCAAAAGTTATGAAGCAAGTTACTGGCACATGAAAGAAAAAGAAAATAATGGTAAATATTATGTCGACGAAATATTCATAAGATGTAATATGAACAGAATGACAGAAAAGTCCAAAATTTCCCCAATGTTTGACCGAAGCCAGGATGAAAAAAAAAACGAGTAGGGGAGGAGTATCAATCTCGTTAAAAACCAAGTATCATCCGGCCCGGGTAGGAAACAACCTGCTAAAGGGCCTATTTAGAGTCGCAGATATCTCAATCAAACGGAAAACAGAAGTGAGAACGTAAAGGCAATATCACCGCAAGCCATGAAGAAACCCAATGATTCAGTGCGGCAGTGTCAGGATTACGGATGACGATAATAGACAAGCGTCATTTCAAAGAAACAATGAATCAAGAGCTGATGGATCTGATTCAAAAACGCCTCTTGATTGCGACGTACGATTGCTCCTAGTGGAGGCATCAATTTCGTGCAACTCACGAAGAAAATCTTCACTGGAAAAATATAAATAACTTTCCATAGGTAAGACATCCATGACTAATACTTGAAAGAGCAATTAAGTACTGTTGAATTCGAGAACCTTGCAAAGAGGCCAAAGATACTAGCCTTGAATCCAGATCAGCACGAAACGTTAAAGGCAGCGTAGGAATCTGGAGTAACGTCTGAAAATTGGTTTATAGTAGAACTTCGAAAGTAGCCATAAATACCTAAAATTACTGGCGTATTATTATATTATATATATTATCGGCATATTTAACCAGATGATCATGAGCTTATATTTATAGCAGAACTAGACTTCAGTCTAAAGGGCATGGAAATGGGAGAATTCAATAAAAAATTCCAAGAGGCTGCAGTGTTTCCGGCGGCTCTATGTCAGATGGCTCCCAGAAAGCAAAAAAAAAAAAAAAACACAAAAAAGGCCAAGATTCTGAGCACAACTAATAAAGTGAGAATCTACCCGATCAGTCAAACATAGACATTAACATGTAGAACAAAGGGAAGAATTGAAATACATAGGATCAACTATATCATAGGAAATTATTGGAAATAAATGAGAAAGAACTTCAAATTCTGAAAAACTTTCGAACACCTTTTTAAGAAACAGGGAGGCATTAAACAAATAACAGTATAAATATTTTAATACTTATACTCTCAAGTATGGCTGGCACGCACTACAAAAGGAACACGAAGGAAACAACACAGACGATTTCTCCGAAAAATAGGAAAAAAATAGCAAACCAAAAGAACGCACATTATGCTACATGAAACGTACCAACAAACTTTACATAGAAAACCCAACAGTATATACAGTTGTCTCCAGATCGACGCATGAATAGGTAAAAAAGTTTGAAAATTTTTGAATTGAAATTTAATCTTCTGGGGTTTAGCCCTGCTTGGATAGGAAGTAATTCGCGCATTACTTTTAGTTTTGAAAAATCAACATGCCTTGGAAATTTAGAAAAATGTAGTTCTTCTCACTAATAAAATGCCTTTTTTGTAGGAGATATGACAAAATATTATTAAGAAAAGTTCTTCAGATTAATAAATTATGCAAGCATACAAAATTTAAGCAAAACCAAACATGCTTTTGGAAAATTTACAAAAAAGTTATTCTACCCACTAATACACCAATTCCATCACTAAATCAATTATGTAATAAATTCTAAACGTCAATATTTTGAAAAAATTAACGTGTGGTGTGCAATTTCTTATCGTTGTGGTGTTATTGGATATATTTTAATGAGGGAAGACTTAGTCAGCATACATATTTAAATATTTTCAATCGGTTTATGGACGAACTACCACGTGAAGCAAGATTTTTTCATATTTTCAACATGGCGGTTGCCCTGTCCGCTCGACTTTGAGAGCTTGCGAATGGCTGAATGAAAATTTTCAAGAAAAATGGATAGGCAATGCTGGGCATATTTTGTGGCCGCCTAGATCTGCTTCTCTAAGCGTCATGGATTTTTTTTGGGGCCGGACAAAACAAACAGTATATTCGAATAGGATTCCAAATGATGTAGAGGTGTGAGAATCGTGTTAGAGATGCTATAAATCAGTCCTTAATTTTCCTTGAGGAAATAAAAGTAGCATTCAATGCATTCGAAACAAATTTGAGGAATGTGCGAATAATGGTGGCAGACTTATGAATGAGTAAATATTTCAGATTATGTGAACTGTTACTTTAATTTGAACGAAGTGAATTGTTTCAGTTTAATTCTTTTAATTAATATTTAATAAACGAGTAAGTAAGCTAATCTTGTTTAGTTACTTAGTTTGTCAATTTAAACAAGTTTTCTTAATAACATTTCGTCATATCTCCATCAGAAAAAGCGGTTTATTAGTGGAAAGAATAACTTTTTTTGTAAATTGCCATGTCCTTTAGACTGAAGTCTAGTTCTGCTATAAACATAAGCTGATGGTCATCTGGTTAAATATGCCGATCCGATAATCAAATCCTTGTCCCATGGCATATTTTGCGACCAAACGCCTATTTTTAAGTATTTCTGGTAATTTCGATGTTCTACTATAAACCAGTTTCCAGCCGTTACTCCATACTCCAGGGTATGAGTGTGGAGTAACGAGTGGAACCGTTTCCTGCTGATCTGGATTCAAGGCTAGTATCTTTGGCCTTTTTGCAAGGTTTTTTTAATTCGACAGTAGTTAAATGTTCTTTCAAAGATTGGTTATGGCTTGATCTTGTTTAAATTTTGTATACTTCCATAATTTATTAATATGAATAACTTTTTTGAATAATATTTTGTTGTATCTCCTATAAAAGAGGCACTTTATTAGTGAGAAAAACTACATTTTCGTAAATTTCCAAGACATGCTTGATTTTTCAATCTAAAGTATGGCACAAATTACTTTCTATCAAGCAGGGCTAAACCCCAGAAGATGAATATATAATAAATACGTCGATCTGACACACCTTAGAAGAAAACCAACTAAGATAATACGGACATGTGACAAGATGGAGAAGAGAAACAATGGTAGACCAAAGAAAAGAGGCATGCATAAATTTAATAAAGGATAAGTAATTAAGAAAAGCAACTACAAAAAATGCTTAAAAAAACATAAATATGAAGTTTATAGAGTTTTGGATAAGGTTTAGAACTTACACATACTTACATGTGTAGATATGTGTATTCATTAGAAATATAATAATGATGTTACAAACCATTCACGAGCGTGTATTCCTGATTCGATAAACACTGCGTTGTTAGCGTTGGCTGCAGAAAATGAGACGCGTACACCTCTGATCTCACGACCTTCGTATGAACCACCACCAACTACCGGGGTTACTATATTGGGGAATTCAGCAGCCAAACTATCTAACCAATTGTATATCTGAAATATATTATTTGGTTTCTATGTTGAGTCCGATAACACTTAAAAGCTTACCTCATCTAGCCGGTAATAATCAGTCCACCCATAAGATCTCGCTTGAACTGCTGGTTTCTCGTTATCGATCCTCTCTTGAACGTTCTCGATAAATACTTTAGAAG
Source organism: Protaetia brevitarsis (assembly GCA_004143645.1). Lineage (NCBI taxonomy): Eukaryota > Metazoa > Arthropoda > Insecta > Coleoptera > Scarabaeidae > Protaetia > Protaetia brevitarsis. Next base: position 43,536 of record RXPK01004900.1, read on the forward strand.
ATAAATGTTGCAAGTTCAAAAATCCTGGAAATCGTTAGTTAAGTGTGGCGGAACCATTACGTCTACTGGCACATTAATGCCGCTAATATCGGTCCAGAAACTGTATGCTGTGTTAAATTCTTCCAGTTTTCTTAGAGCTTCCACTTGTGATTCCTCAGTGGGCGTGACTCTGTATACCGTGAAGTTATCATAACGAACTTTTGACGCAAGTACTGCGTAACAAAGGCCTAACGCTACTAGCAGCAACTTCATGTTTCCTGGTAAAACACATTTATTACATCAGTAAAAAGGCAAGAAAAATTTCTGTTCTTAGTACAGGGACATATATTTTAAAATTTGAATATTGAATTTAAGCAAGGAAAATCTTTAGGGAAGTTGTTTTGTGTTCATTTTTTCATAGATCGCTATAAAATTTTCTTCTAATTCCACACATATGTTCAAAAAGAAATTGGAGTTGTATCACACCTATATCTTTTTACGTGCTTTATCAAGTGTTTCACTATAGATAAGTTGATAGATAACCCACCCGTATGGATGTTTTTCGTAGTTTGTGTAACTGGTTGCAGATATGTAAACTCATATTATTTCAAAAATACACTGCATTTAATGGCCAGTTGCAATAATTTGACCAAATATAAATAAACAAGTAAAACAATGGCGTGAATTGTAGGTGCTCTCCACGCGATCTAAATAAATGGAATGAATGTGATTTCCAGTTTTATAGAAATATACATTACACTTAACACAATTACCATAGTGATGAAACACGTACTCCTCCACGGTTGTTGTCGATACTATACTCTGTTACAATAGTGCTGATCATATATTTTGAGATTTTATTTTGATTGGTTTCACCCATGATCTCTTATACATCTCTGGTATGGTGAAGAAGACGCAGTAGCAAATTGCTATAACTGACTTAGCAAGATGCAGAAGCTTGCGTGTTTCGACATGAAAGAAGCAATGAGGACAACAGCAATGAAAGACTTTCTAGGCCTTCCTGCTCTCCATTTGGTGATAATGGGGGAGGCAAGATAATGGAGCATCTTAGATTGCAACAATTATCAAGTGGCAGAATTACAAATTAGGACACAGCAACATCAGTGGAACATGTGAAAGGCTGCCATTTGGAAATGAGATCAAACCATATCGCTTCGACACATTTTTCTTAATCGAAATTTCGAGATTGAAATCACGGATCGGATAAGCTCAAATCAATCCAATTACAGAAACAGATTCGAGGAATAGATCTGGCTTACAGTCGGATCAAAAACCCAAAGTGGGATTGGAGTTGGAATCCATAGTGATCTAAAAAACCACTAGAAAAATATGCCACGATCTTTCAAGCAGAGGCCTGCGCAATATTGCTTTGTGTAACAGAAATCAATCGGATTGGTTATAGAGATAGGCGGATCTATATTGTTACACATAGCCAGACGATACTGAGGGCACTAGTGAACTTAAGATACAATCAAAACTGGTTTGTAAATATGTTCGAGAATTGAATACCCTTATTGCCGGACCGCAATAATGGCGCTTTGCTGTCGCTGCTCAAACATTTCGCTATCGAAGGAACGAAAAAGCTGAAAGTTAGCAAGAAAGAGATTATCGGCTTCATATATAACCCCAGAACCTAGAATGTCTAAAAGCATGACACGAAAGCAGGTAAGAGTTGGGTCAAAGAGAAACACAAAGAGACTAAAATAATACAACCAGGCAAATTCATGCAGACCTTTATTAAGGGACCATCAAAAAAGGTGACTGAAGAACTACTGCAGCTGATCACCTTTCCACTAGGAAAATATATGCAATATTTAATTGTGCAACATCAATCAGGGGGCCTATAAAAATAAGCGTATCCATATTGCAACTGCAGCCAGGCGATACAGAGGGCACTAGTGAAATCTTAACTACAAACAAGACTAGTATGGGAATGTTACAAGAGTAGGTAAGGAGGTGGGTCAAAGAAAAATACAAAGAGCCCCTGAACAATACAGGAAGGATCTTTATTAAGAAACCATCACACTTTTTTTTCTGATGGTGTCCTAATGGCCCTCCTGTTGACTGAAGAATTACTGTAGCTCAGTAAGAAACATTTTCGCAGCGTCAGACATCAACTGCGGACAGTGTAGGACTAAGAATTGTATACCGATTTACCGGTTAACCGGTAAATTGACCAAAAAACGTTCGGTAAATTTACCGAACATTTTGTTGGTCAATTTACCCTTCTGGTAATTCGGTAAATGAAAAAACCATATCAGAAATTTTTATGTATGTACGAAATATTGTGTTTATAGATATTTAAAGGTCTAAAGGGACATTGAAAATAAAAAAAAATAAAAACAGGTAACTGTAAGTAACAATATACCCAATTATTAATTTTATGGGAGATGTTTTTTGTTTAATTTTAATTTAAATCTTTCTTGAGATTGAGAGCCGCTGTAATGCCTTAGGATAGAGAATATAGAAAAGAAACTGACAAAATGTTTTGATTAGAAACGTATAACCTCCATTCCACCGAGTTAGTCAGGAAGAGAAGGAATCAAAGAATTCAACAAAAAAAGCAAGAAATTGAAGAAAAAATCGTGTAGAAATTAAAAAAAAAAACCGTACGGTTGGACAAATTCAATCGCATTGGGTAAAATCGATCAAACCTGATTTTATGGCAATTATTTAGTCTGGCATCTATGGAAAGGATAAGAAAGTTTTGCAATACAGTCTCTTAATAAACTTTGTTTATAACATAGATAACTAGCTGGTTTTTTAAGTATTGTATTAAAGTTTCTTGTGTTAAAAAAAATATTTTTTATGGAATGATAAAGAAGTAATATTTCATAAGACGGAAACAAACTACTACTGGGAAATCCCACTACGGCTAAGTGAATTTTCGAAAAGGGGTATGGTGAAAAGAATCAATTGTCATTCATTCGTTTTTTTTGATTTTATGAAAGTGTTGGCATAAAAAGAGAGTAAGGGGAGAATTAACACCTTATGGGCTAATACCGATCAGTTTGAAAAGTAAGAACAAAGAACATGCTCATAGAACAACGTAGAAATATGACATATTCATGTTTCTACGTTGGTTTTATTGAAAATTATGCTGAGAAACTATAAAAAAAAGTATGGCCTGGCGAGAGACTCCCAAATACCTCCAAAGCGCTATCAGGGCAGTTAAATAGAGTACTTCATCCATTATGAAAGCAGAAAACAATGGGGTGCCGTATTCAACACTTCAGAATACTTTAAAAAACCGGAAGTTTCTAAGGAAGAGAAAAGATGACTTTTGTATTTCTCTTAAGTTGACGAAATCTAGGAAATTTCCAAAAACCAAATTATCCAGCTGGTCATAGAGGGGGAAGGTACGTTTTTGAACTGAGAGGGAAGCGCGTTGAGTGAAATGTCGCTTTAGTTTAACAAACGAGGGCAAAAATGGCCATTTGAAGTATGTAAACCATATTCCTTTCTTTTTTGTACAATGATCTGTGTATCGTGATTTTAGCGGAATTATAATAAAATTTGGAGAGCAGCTCAATTTCTTTAGTTTACGTTTCGCCCAGATGCACATCAGCTTTTTATGGTTAGGTTTGTAAAATTAAAATATTTTTATATTCTAAAAAAAATTGTAAAATAAGATTAGAATAAGTTAAAATTTTAATAATTGTGTGACGCTTTATGTTCAAACTTCTGTTTGTTTTTACTTGCTAATCGAATCATCATCATCATCATCATTCGTAAGTACGCAGCGAAGAGCTATGCAAAGTAACTACTGCGAAATCGCTAGCTCAAGCTCAGCGGAAAAACTGCATCATTTATGAATTCTAACGGAACGATAAACGTACACAGAGAACATTATTTAAGCGGTTATTGTTGGTAGCACAATGATTTGGAGATAAATATTTGGATACTAGGGTACCTTGTAAAATCAAAAAAAGTATTGAGATTATTGCTGATCTATTTAATAATAAGATGCTATTATATAGATTGTTGTCGTTTAATATAGGTATACTCATATATGACGATAATAAATAAAGTGCTTAGATTTTATCATTTAATGGACCATTTCTAAATTAATTTATATTTAAAATTAGTTTGACAAGGAAAGGTCGGTACATCTTAGTACTCATGTTCAAATCAAAAATGCCATACCTTTGTTGCATTTACGAACATGTGAGTGGCAGTTTCTCAACTGAATTGTAAAATAGAGAATGATGCATGATATCTACAACATGTCCAGACAAAATTTTGTTTTTCCCGTCAATTCAATATTCCGAATAATAAACATGGCCATTTTATATAAGACTTACTAAAAACGCTTAAATTAATATGAAAACAATAGGCATCAAAGTAAGTAAAATTCAGTTTATTGACTAAAAGATTACAGTTACAGATTGATTCAAACGTCATGTTCAGTTTTCTATTTCTCCCATTTATTAGAAATAAATCAAGGAAATGGAAAAGTTCGCGTAAAGAATCACTTGAAAATACTTCCTCATTTCTGGAACGTTTCATATACCTGAATTCTTAAAAATTTGGCTATGAATTTATAGAGTGCTCATAAAATTAAAATTTAGCTATCGTTTTGACAGATTTTGAGGCGTTTGTTACATTGCAGCAAAAGTATTATCAAAGTTGATGGATATGTCAAATTTTTGACAAAATCGTACATATTTTGGAAATCGTTGAATTTAGAAATTTCGATAAAAGTAAGGAAATTATCATCAACTTCCGGTATAACGAAACATTTCCCGAAGAGAAAAAAATTTTTAAATGATCTTCAGTTGGGACTTCGTTACTTTTTGTTTTTAATCTGGCTGCAGCAGATCTCTAGCAAAGAGTAGTGGTTGGGAGATGTGAAACACTAACCATAATTTATCTGCCGTTGCTGTTGTTTTTAACCATTAAAGCAAATGTATTTTAACGCTGCTAAAGTTTGAATAAAATGATAAACTTCGTATAACATAATATGTAGATTGACTCGT